>PGIR01000152.1:0-101651 GCA_002812735.1 Scedosporium dehoogii
TGTTTTTTTTTTTTTTTGCTTTCTGAGCCCATCCCTGCCCAGCTGTCTTCGACCATCACTGCCGGCTCCAGGTGGGCCAGCAAGAGCGCCAGGCGAACTGCCAACAGCCAGACAGGCAGTGAGGCTTCTCGGGATTTGTGGTTTGTCTCCCACATTGTCCGTCACATTGTTCTCTGGCGCTGGGGCTAAGCAGCCAAGCCACTTGCACCTCACGAGCCACTGAAACTACACTACTTCGTAGTGTCCTATGTATCAATTGCAAGAATTTCCACTTTTCCCACTGATTTCTCTCGGGTCGGATTTGCATCAAGTAGAATGCACCAATCCTCCCGCGTTCCCTCCTAACTGCCTTCGCTGCCTTTTTCCTTTCTGATCACACTCT
Source organism: Scedosporium dehoogii (assembly GCA_002812735.1). Taxonomy (NCBI): domain Eukaryota; kingdom Fungi; phylum Ascomycota; class Sordariomycetes; order Microascales; family Microascaceae; genus Scedosporium; species Scedosporium dehoogii. The sequence continues at coordinate 383 of PGIR01000152.1, forward strand.
CCCTTCACTGTTGAATCGACCAACTACTCGGGGAAACCCAGGTCCACGGATCTCACCTGAATGGCTTTTCTGAGTTACAATGTACGAAATGAGCTATGCAGAACCTCGCCTATATTCATCAAAGAGGACATTCGCTCCGACGTATCAGGGAACAGCGCTACTAGAGATGCCATGCCACCTGCCACCGGCTTCGTCGTAGCGGAGGAAGATTTCGATGGCAGAGAACCCTCCAACCACCTCGTACACATGCATACCGAGCCCTTGAATCGCCTTGTATTCCCTGCCATGAGAATTGCCACAAGTAAGCTAGTGTATCGTCCCTCGTCGTCCGGTCGATTTTTACTCTGAAGCATTTCGATTCGGGACAAATCGCCGCCAGAGCAAACACGGAGCCCCGGAATCTTAGCTGCCGGGGACTAATATGCTGCACGACCTCCTTATGAATGTCCCTCACTAAATTCTTTCCCAGAGCTTCGCTTGCGCACATAGATGCAACGAAAATCTATCGTCAATGCAACGTTCTCTGGACCTGCACTCCTGGCTTGGTGCCTGCCAACCGCAGAAGCGGAATTATTCTCTACTTATTTCCTATTTCACTACCACACTTCGCCCCCCATCCACTCGTCTACCTCGTCCCCTGCCATCATTTGCGAATCACCACACACCTGCCCCTTGCGCTTTACAAGTGAACATAACACCCCTGATCCATTGTATTAGTTTATCTTTGTAGCTGCTCCAGGCGTTCGCCCAAGTCCGCATCGTTGCAATAAAGGAGGGAACAATACCTTGGGATTCCAACAACGGTTGAAACGTGGGGGGTATATGTGATCAATTCATACGAAGCAACCCCATGTCTTCTTCCTTCACAGCATAGCTCCTCGCGAGACGCATCGACAGTGATGTGATTTAACATTCGACCACCGGAATGTGGCAGTAGTATCGCCCGGCACTCATTCCCGTGTCCGTATTCTCCTCGCGCATGCGTGTGCGCTCTATACTATACTCCTTTTCTCTTCTTCTGTCGAATCTGTCGGCAGTCGGGCAGCAGCTTGCTCGAGGGAGAAATATTACAATAAAAACCAAGTCCTCTTGCTCGTCTCGCAGCATCGGCAGGTGGATCTTTAGATCTTGGCTCGCGCTATCCCTCCAGCTAGAGCACCCAGCATCCAGCTCCGTGTTTCTTCGAGAGCATAGTCTTGCTTTTTGTTCTTGCCCATCTCCCCATCTCCACATCTCCCCATCCTCCTAGCGACGAGGGAGACACCCGTCCCGCTCCGCTTTTGTTTCCCCTTTCTCTCTCTTCTTGGCAAGGTTGCACTTCTTGAAACTGTATTTTTTTTTACTTGTATGTTTGCACTTTCCGCCTTCCACAACAAATTGATTCCCTTCGGAAGTCGGGAGTACGGCCTTAACACAAGAGTGAATCCATTGGTCGCCCCGATCTGTTCGAAAGAGTTCACCGAAAACCCGCCGAACGCAGGACGGGCCACAAGTTCTCTCGCTCCCCCCGTATAATGCGCGGGTGGTCCTTGTAGAATTACCCCGATCCATCCACTTTGGAGATCTCCGTCTTCTCTCCACTCTCCTCTCTCCATCCATCGTCATTTTCCGACAACGAGAGAAAAGCGACGACTTCGGTCCGGAACGAATCATCGTGCACATTCGCCCTTCCAGGATACCGTCGACTCCTTTTCTATTTGCTGCGGACCTCAGACTCCCGCCATGACCTGGGTAATCAACGCCACGGAAGAGGTGGACCGGATCTCGCAATGGAGGCTCATCTTTGCTGTATGCATGGTTCTAACCATCGTCTCGGCCATCATCGTCACCATGAGGCTACGGATTAGAGCCAAGGCTAGGGGAATGGCTGCGGATGACTGGATGGCAACGGTGTCATTGGTGTTTGCCATCATCTACTCCATCATCTGTATCGTCCGTAAGTTGCACACACGCCCCTGAGCGGATCTGATATCTAGAAGGATCCTGTCTGTGTCACTGCGTCACAACATGACAGCTCGGGATTCCCCAGACAAGTTGGAAACATGACTGACAAATTTTCAATTTAGAAACCAAATACGGCCTGGGTCTGCCTCTGGTACTTCGTCCAAAGCTAAATCTGATACCCTTCACCCGGGTCAATTACGCAGGAAGGCCCATCTACCAAGTGGGCATCAGCTTCTTCAAGATTGCTCTGTTGATCAGCTACCTCCGGCTTTTCGACGGCACGAACCAGAAGCTGTACCGCCGAGTCATCTGGGTCACCATCGTTCTCATCTTCCTTGCTCATCTTGGGTGCGCACTTGCCCTAGTGTTTGCTTGCCAGCCGGTACGGCCTCTCCCCGCAATTCTCCCTCGCGATGTCTTTTGACTACTCTGACAAATACCACTATTTCTAATACTGACTTCCCGCCGAACAGGTCGACAAGTCGTGGAACCCCACGAAAGCAGGCACTTGTTTGCCCCCGGGCCCGTCGTTTACCGGTTACGCGGTCGTCACGATTGTGTCGGATGTCGTCGTGGCACTGCTTCCCATTCCGGTGTTGCTCAAGCTCAACGTTTCGCGAAGCAAGAAGATTGGTCTTATCGGTATCTTCCTGCTCGGCCTCTTCACCACCCTCTGCTCTATCATGCGATACCTCCAGATCGACCGCATCCAGAACGGCGATGGCAACTCGACTATGTTGATCCTCTGGGGAGTTATTGAATTCAATGTCGGCGTACGTGATCTCTTTTTCTCTTTGCTTTTTTCTTCTTCTCCCTGCCCCCTCTATTTTCTCCCGGAGTTTGTGTTCACTTAATGTTCCTTTTTTTTTGCGCTTGAGTCAGTCCACCGCCGATTACAAGATCTATTTTGCTTTTTTTATTTCCTTTTTTCCCGAGTTCATCTCATCGACCCGCAAATGGCGGTCATAGGAACACAGAAAAGCAAAAATTCAGCTAACACATCGCGCGTGCACCATAGAACATGGTATCCTCCCTTCCCTTCCTCGCTCCAGTATTCCTCCGAAAAGCCAAGGAATACCGCACAAAGCACACACACGGCTACGGCTCCTCGGGAAGCCGAAGCCGACGCATCGGCAAGGGAAGCCAGCTCTACAAACTCAGCAGCCTGAGCAAGAACGGCGAAACGGACTCCAGCGCCGCGGGCAACACGGGCGACAAGGGCACAACGGCGTATGTCACCGGCGGCTTCGACAAGCACAGCACCAGTGGAAGTGAGGAGGATATTCTCAAGAAGGGAAACGTCACCGATGATCGGATAACGCCGCATCACGATCCGAACTCGATTGTCAAGTCCATCACTTATAGCGTGCGGGTAGACGACGGGGCGAATTCGGGTGAGAGGGCTCGTTATAATGCGATGTTGTAGTTGGGGATTGCGGGCTGTTCCTGATTATTCTGCCCTTTTCTGGATCCTTCTCTCCTTGGCTACGACGGGGGAATTTCTGCAGTACGGGCTATTTTTGGGGCCAACTAGCTGCAGCTCACCCGAAACGGTGGCGTGAAGGGGGGACACAACATGAAGAAGAGCCCACGGCCGACCGCCGGCTTTACTCGGATGGGAAGTGCGCCAAGGAACCCAACTGAGACGAGATTAAAGGGCATGCACGTGTACGAAGCGAGGTTTGGATTATTATTTTGATTTCTTTTTAGATATATGGTGCTACGGGATTTGGACGAAAAGAAATGGAGTTTATTTTCCTCTTGGAACTTTTGGGAATTTTGAAGGAAATTTTTTTAGGAATTATGGGGACTGTTTTTTTTTGTTCTTTACATTCATTTGTCTGCTAGATACACCTTTGCGCGGGTTTTTTTGATGGCTTCATTTGGCTCAGCTACCGATGAATTGATCTAACAGTTCGTTTCTCTATTTGCATTTCCGGTTCAAATCCCGGATTTCTAACCATATCCGTATCAGTCCCTTGTCCTCTAATGCCGATACCCTGACGACAACGAACATTGTTCCGATGCCCTAATCTCGGACTTGACTTGGTCGTCTTGGTTCGAGGACAGGGTTCTGTGTCCGGACTTGTAAGTGGCAAGGTTCCATACCATAGCGCAGAAACCTTATCGTACAGATAATTGTTTTCCCCAAATTGATGTGCAATCTCACTACTGCGATGGGCAATATTTTCGTACTGCGGATGTTCGTCAGATGGTGGAGGCGAGCAGGGTCTCCTGGGCCAGAGAGCATGATGCTGGCACGGCGGAACAGGAACCTGGTCCACAGATCCTCCTTTGATCGCACAGACCACAGACCACAGACTAGGGCTTTGGGGGCACACCCAGCGAGAAAGGGGCTGTTTCTCTGAGGGGACACGGAGGATGCCGGACGATGGAACGAAGCAGGGGCAGGGACAGGGACAGGGGCAGGGAACGGGAGCATGGGGGAGCCTTAATATATTTGCGTCTAAAATGGCCCCATCACACACGAAGTTCAAGTAGTAAAGTACAAAGTCCTTGTACTCCGAACCGAGCACTTACACCTTGGGAAGCCAAGGGCAGCGGAAACAAAGAATGGAACGTCGCTTAGTCGCCCACCCTTATTCGCATCGAAGTAGTATATAGCGACTAGCCAGGATTTGATGAGCAAGTTTCCAGGCCAGATACGCCTTCAGCACAGGGAAGGGCTCCCTTATCGATGCGGCCTTGCAAGTTTCTATTCATCATTTCCAATGTACCTCGGGAGCGTATTCCGAAATGGTCCTCAAATTTTCGTTCCTAGTCGTGCAGGGTTATCGCTGGTAATCACGGGCTTCAGTTCATCCGAGATATGTGCATGCCTTTCTCTGCAGATGGATGATTGCTTCTTCGGCATCATCGTCCGGGTCCCTAATATTGTCCGATAGGTCTCTCGTTCGGCTTACCTCTGGTTCGCTTGCACCGAGAAGACGTCACATCCGATAAAAACTATCATGCCTATATGTGAACTATGAAGGTAAGAAAACGGAAATCAGGTTACTACCAAGGTATGCTTAGACTACAATTACTTTCATCCCAGATAGGATTGAGAGGCGAGGATACCCAAAAACGTATTATCTTCACAACCAAAAGGAAACACAATTTTTTCCAACATTTCTCATTCCTCATCAAAATCCAACTTCATAGCCCTCCTTGACAACAAAGGGCTCCTCTCATCAATCCTCTTCCACTCGTGAGCGTCCAGACACGCCCTTCGCGAAGCGAGCACGCCAGGTCTCGCCCTATCGACGACGGCATCCTCGTAGCTGTCTAGCGCGACACGTAGGTTCTCAAAGTCACTAGGGCCGGGCGTGCCGTCCGCGGAGGAAGTAGATGAGCGTGGGAGCACGGGGGTGACGAGGTCAGCGAAGTCTTGGACGTCTACGATGGCATGGTTCGCGCCTTCGCCACGATCTGTTAGGCAATAAAAAATTTTCGTTAATAGACGGGGGAACTTAACAGGAAACCTGATGTGAACTTTGCGCAGCAGGAAAAACACGAGGGGAGGGGGGGCAAAAAAGCAAAGAAGGGTAGGAAAAAACACTTACACATAGTCATCTGATGCATAGAATCCCCCATCAAAACCACCCGGCCCTCCCCCCTCAACCCCTTCGGAGGCGGCCAATCGAACAAATCAAGCGTCTTGATCTCCGACGTGACGCCGCCGCCATTCCTCCCCGTCGTGGAGCCCGTCCCGCGGAGCTCCACGCCTAGCACGAGCGACCGGAAGGGTTCGGCCCAGGTGCTGGCGAAGCGGTGGAGAAGCTCGAGGCGGCCCTGGTCGGTCTCGGGGTACGCGATGCCGTCGGGTTCGTCGAAGAAGCCTGGGCGGTCGGGCCAGGAGACGACAAGTTGGCAGGTGTATTTGTTGGTGGGTTTTTTGATTGGGCCGCGTTGGGGGCCGCTCAGGACTAAGACGCGCGGCTTGTTAGTTGGAGGGGGAAAAAATGAAATAAAAATGAAAAGTCCAGACACAAATGACCGATGACGTAGTTTCGGAGAAGGGTGAGGTTCTAGACTTACCACTAAAGTATAAAAATGTATCATTCTCAGATGCCGCTGCCTGGAGGAAGAAAGAGTCCATGGCACGAATATCGGCGATTTCCTGCGGCGAAAAATCGGCGCGGAATCCCATGGTGCGGACGGGGACGCGGTGCCGCTCATACTGGGCGGGGAAGAGGGCCCGACGGACTCGTGATGTTCCGCCGTCGCAGCCTACGAGGAGGCATCCCTCATATGAAGAGCCGTCTTCAAAAGTGACGGTGACAGATGAGGGTGTTGATGTGTAAGAGGCAAAGGCCTTGTTCCACTGTTGTGCAGGAAAGGATAAAGAATAATGTTAGGAAAATCTAGCTAAGATGACGGGACCCTCACCCTCAATGCGGGGAAGGGACGTTTGTTCGAGAGAAACGTTACCTGGATGTCAATCCCCTCAGCAACTAGCTTTCTGAGTCTCGCCCTAGTAACCCTAACCCTCTGGCCCTCGGGCGCCTTGGGCGTCGCAGCCCTCAATTCCCCGGTACTCAGATCGTAAAATGGAAACCGCGAAGCCTCGCCGCGTTCGACGGCCTCACGGTCGACATACGCCTCCGGGAGGCGGTCGTAGATGTGTGCGGGGAGAAGGTGGCGTAGCGCAGGCAGGGACCAATGCAGGGTCAGACCCCAGCCGAGACCGCGGGTAGCCAGGTCGCTGTCTCGCTCGAAGACCAGGAACGGGACGGAGTTGGCGCGGAGGTGTTGAGCCAGGATCAACCCGCTCACTCCACCGCCAACGATGAGGACGGGTAGGGAAGACATTGGTGTTTGGATTTTGGGGGGAGGAAGAAGTTTTAATTTTTTGGGGGATTTTCTGGACTTGCGCGGTCGCCTTTTTCTAAGCGCTTATCTTACAATGGCGATTATTCAATCGATGAAGTGAATGAGGGATAATAGTGTTGAATAGAAAGGGAAACTGTTTGGACAATCCAATTAAGCACTGTCGCTAAAAGCTTGTTAAGCTCCGGTCTACAAAGGATTAGTGTCGTTCCCGTTGGTAAAAAGGTAAGAGATGTTCGCTCTTTTTATGATTAGAAAATTCCAGAATAGCACGAGCAATAACCGCTTGCAGATTAGGCACTTGAGAAGCCAAGAAGGAACACCAACTTGGAAGACTTGATCAGTTTTACTGTGCACAATAGCTTGAGAACTTTAGTGCTGGGGAAGAAATGGGGCCAAAACCGCGCTGACCTGGGCTGACTCGGGCCTAGTGCAGAAGCGGTCATGGTGTGAGCTGAGTCGATGCGGTGGGCGGACAGGCACATACTACGCTAAGCGGTGAAGCTAAGGTGGAGGGTCAGTGGTGGAAGCAGTGGTAGCACAGGGCGAGCGAGAATGTCGTGCTGGGCTTCCATCGTTCGTGCTACGGCGCAGCGAGATGCTCCAGGGACAATGTGGAGGGTGGTCTAGTGCGATGGTTCCTGCCAAGACGGCGTTGAGTGCCAGCTCCTTTTTCTTTCTCGGCTCGGCAGTGGGGGGAGAATCGGGTGTGAATGGGATGAGATACCGAAAGTTAAATGTCAAGAAATGGGCAGATAGGATAGGATCGAACGGGGGAATCTTCGGTTTACGTTCGATTCGGATAAAGATTTTGGATGAGAGACCAAGTCTTCGAAGTAGTAACTGGAAGAGATCTGTGAGAAGAGGGCAGGGGGGGAAAATCGTGTCGTGCCAGGTCCTGCCCAGCTTCGTCTTCCTTGACCCTCCATCCTCCAAGTACAACTCTGCAAGGACATAACAGCGGAATATTCATTAGGGCGCGGGGGGTATTTGCAAAATGGAGTTTTACTACGAAGCAGAAACCGCCTTCGTGAAAATGCACGCAAGTAAATTGATATTGCTCCGATGCAACTTCACGGCACTACGCAATAACAATTTTCTGCTGTTAGGGTTCGCCGGGGAAGACGGCGACCACGACTGTATAATGCAATGCAACGCCCTGCGTCCCATTAAATGCTCCGCAACATTTGTTGGTGGTTATCTGTTCTCTGCACGGGTGAGTCGTATGTTTTTTCACTCGCCATAGATAGAGTAGTATTAATACAACCCTGCCTTGCCCAGGATATCGTATCCGCGGCTTCTGGACAAGGACCCGTAATGGTGTAGCTTCGTAGCACGAAGCTAAGCATCAAGGTACTTCTCTCCCGATTTCTTAGTCCACCACCTTAACTTGTTAGTTTCGGATGGGTCCGCCAGCTCGGAATCCTTGTCCCTGATACGACATTGGTGAGCGAGCCAGAGGCAGATGGGTCAGACCAATTCCTCGTTAGCCCCAGCAGATTCGTGGCAGCAATCTGATCTCTTCTCCTTTTTTTTTCTCTTGTTCCTGCGGAGGAAAGATGAACCCCAGAATCGATCTAGAAGAGGTCGTCCAGTCCCAAGCCGAGTTTTTCCATGTTCAAGATCGATGCTTGAACGCTGTTGGACTTCTTGCTTGTACATACAAGTGGACCCCTGCTCGTTCTGGCCCAGAAACATCGATGAAAATGCCTCAGCACCCTTTTCGCGTAAAGATAAAACAAATAGGAAGCAGAGTCACCCGTATTATCTCCCTTCTGCTTCCACTCAGTCTTGGGGGCCAGGTCGGCATTGTACCGGAGCACGGATTCCTTTGAAGAATGTCAAAATGTTTTGTACAACATTCCAGAAGCCTAAAGTGATTCTTCATCCATTGCCGTCTTACGAAGGACGGCTTACCACCACCACCACAACCAGCAGATCACTTTCTTCCGTGCGCCGTGAAGCTTATAGTAGTCATAATTTAATCTTTGAAAATGAGGGGACGGGAGATGTGCACGCGGGATTCCCGAATGAAGCAATTTTATTCCATGGGGAACCACGTTCAAGAAGGGGGCGGAAAGGAGAACCCATGTACTTCGTAGCGTACTTGTCCTTTAGATGCTGCCACTCTCTTATTGCTTCGTATGAAACATTGAGTAGCATCGCATTGCGTCGCGATGCATGTACACTAAAAATCTCTCTTTGATGAGTAGCTTCAATTCTGCGAGATGTTGGTCTTGTTCGATATAAGTGGGACCCTCACGGTGGAGTCGGCGACGGAACAGTACAATCCACCGAAGGATCAATGTTGTCTCCTCTCATTCTCGAGGTCTTTCGACTTATCAAGTCACAATCGCCAGGGCCATTGTCCTTCGTACTCGCATGCGCCCATTCTCACGGGGTGTAGGAGCCCAGATCCTCCACCAGTGTTCCTACGAAGCCTTGATCAAACAAGAATCCCTGGATGTGGCTGAAAAAGTATGGGGGAAGTGTGGCCTCATTTCCCAGTCCTTTCCCCTCATCGGACCCGGTTTTCAACCCGGACAAGACTTGGAGTTGTCTTTCTCTCCTGGCGACGCCCTTGTTTATCTAGTCCACGCAAGGTAGTGCGACGTACTTCGTACTGCCTCGTGATAAACCACCTCCCCGACCTGTCACCGAAATGCGTTATATGAAAAGGGGAAATGGCGTTTTGTGGCGTTTTCATCTAGGGGGAAGCTGGGGGTCGAGCTGGTTTGGGGGTGCTATGTAGAGATGGCGCCTAAACTCTGTGGGTTAGCGTCCCCTGGGCTGCCCCTGGCCTGGCGACGTTCAGGCGGCTGCTCTTAGCACTGAACTGGTTCAGGACCTTCCAGCTGTACACAGTGAAGGCCGTATACTGTGCGATGGGGGTGTTCGCTATTCGCACACCCGCCTCTGGGCATGTACAGTACAGAACACTGTGATACATCCTTCATGCGAAAGCCAGGAAAAAGATACGTATCATGAGTACTTCATATTTTGTAGCATTGATATCTCTGCATCGAGCTTCCTACGAAGTATGTTCCTCTCCGCCAACCACTTGAACCACTTGTCGAACCGTTGAGGCATTTCTCATGGACGACGCATGGAAGACGTGGGATGGATCCTCCTTTCGGACCACTAGCGTCGATATCTACAGCGCAAGTCAATGGGTTGGTCTGGAATCGTTACCCCCATCCCTCAGTATGAAGTAGCAGTATTTCGTCTGTTCTTCTTCAAGCAAGTCATCCCAAGCAGACGGTATTGCGAAATGCCAAAGATGTTTGAAAGGAAGTAGCACATAGTACAAAGTTCACATGCACACGACGCAGATTTCCAGGGGCCCCAAAGAACCATACTTCGTAGAGGGGGAGACAGCAGTGTCACCGAAGGTAGTACTTGCCGTCTCGTATTCTTAAGAGTTCCCCTCTCCGCTACAAGAGACATGACACCTCCAACGGCTGGATGCACCACTCTAGTATCACACGGTCCTACGCTATTCTAAGCCGTCGGTAGCCCCTAAAGCGTGGAAATTCCAGCTTGGTGGTTGCTGGAACGTTGTTTTCGAATTATTCCTACCACTAGCGGAACTATTGGAAGTCTAGATGGAGAAGGTGGTGGAGAATTAAAGAAGGATCGGCACGCGGCAGGACGCCACACACTACTATTTATGTCCCTGCGCGGAATAAAGCGAGCGAGCATTTGGACCCTACTTTGTTTAAAAATGATTTTGGGGGCCAGGAAAGCACACCGACGGACCTGGTTCTCCGTGCTCTACTATTCCAAAGGGGAAGGGCTTCGTGTCGATCGCAGACAGGGTGCGGTTTCTCCCACGGGAAAGACTAGGATCATGACGCGGTGAGGCGGCATGAGTGGAGGAGGGGGAGGTGTTGAGGACAGAGGGATCGGCAAAGGAGCACTGAATGCGAAAGAGCCCTATGCGACGAGTCCTGTGCGCATGTCGGATCAGGAACAGCTGCGAACACATTGGAGTATTCAGGGCTGTTGGGGTACATTATGTCTAGAAAACATGGCATTTCTTTGCAAAAAGCAATCTCGATCTTGCATCTTTTGGGACTCGAGCATGGCCTTTGATCTCCGACATGAAAAAAAAAAAAAGCAGCGATAGGTTATCCACCCGGCAAGCTCCGTTGCCTGTTTATGGAAATATTATCGACGAGGAGAGACAGATGCATCTTTCTACCTACTTGTGCTAGACAGGACAGGGACAAAAACCCCGAAGTGATGAACACTGACTCGTGTGACAAACTTGACTTTAATCCACTACGGACTCAGCTGAAGAGCATCTCTCGACGAGACTCCCTGACCGCTAATAAATATGACAGGTCTTCTTTTGCCTGAGTTCTGATAGACCCACTGTGACAAGTGCATCTATTTCCCACCCTCAAGTGAGAGTAGATGAGTGCCATATTGACAGCGCCGCGAGGGAGCCGCATGTCGCGTCCAACGACGCAAGGCTAACAAACGCCGAGTATCTTATCACAATGCAGGGTCTTCAGGTGCCTCGGCCAACTGAGCCGGGAACTACTCTTTATAGGAAGGCCTGACGAATAAAAGCGAAAGAGTTCCAATCCCGATTTATTGGCGATGCCGGAGAGTGGGGAGAACACGACGCCACAGCTGGGAAAAGCAAGTTCTCAAGACGCGCTAACGATCAAATGCCGTGATCTCCATCGGGTGCAGGGATCTTGGGCCCTATGCCGAAGTATTGGACCTTGGAGGCGGTCGCGTGGTTTCGGGATGGTGTTTTGCTTTTTCATCGTGCGAGGTCGGAACTGCGAGGAGGGCGAGAAGAGTGGAACTTCTTGGAAGGCTTCGCAGATCAACTAGAGGCGCTAGGCGGGCATCGTGGAGCTGAATATTGGGGAGGGAGCTACTGGATGGCCATGGCTTTGGGCCGTCGATCCACGAGCTAAAGGGGGAAATTCCGATATCGTCGTCCGCTCACCGCTTTAGTTGAGCCTCGTGAGGCTGATGAGAGGCGGAAGCGGTGTGGGATGGCTAGATGGGAATGTTTAGAGGCGGATTTCTAATATATGACATGTGAGATTACCAAACGATTACCAAACCTTGCGTATCTTGCCGATCGGATCGATCAAAGGCCACAATGGAATCGGAAGAGACGGTGGACTAGTCAGATCTTCGACTTGCGGCGTCTAAATGTTGCTCTATGCGTCTCCAGCCGCGCTCCACAGAAGTTATCGAGATCATACCGTCATACAACTAGCCGATAGTTTGGCTCTCTGTATAATTTTAGATCATATCACATTCACGGAATCCGGGTAGATGTATTGGCCGGTTACACGTCAGAATACACCACGAAGAACTTGGCGCATAGATGTGATGTCTCCATCCATCGCTGACGTCTGAGCGATGGTACTCTCGGAATCCTACACTGGTAGTTGGGCAACCCTTTTCTGTTGGAACGCCGCAGATCACATGAAAGTCTGGCTCAGGAGGATCCTGTACAACGTGTAAAGTTGGGAGCGGGATGGCGTTGTGGTGTGGCGGCTGATAGTAACCTCGGTAGGAGGAATTCGCGCATGGTCTTCTCCTGCATATAGTTGGAGCCCTGCCGCATTGCGTTCGTTTGCCCATCTACCGGAAATAAGCTTGACGCCTTTTGCAGGAAATATGGCATTCCGAAGATACAGACCGTATCGTCAAAGCTGTCTGCCTGTTCAACCCTTCACTACTCTCCTTAGCATGTCCATAGCTTTCAAATCAACATCCGCGATACCCTGCCGTACTTAATATTCATCTTTGCTAGCTACGTTCCCACACCATACAAAGTTAACTTCAGGCTCCAACTCTGTCTTCAAGAAAGGTCTAGTGTGGAAATACAAGTCTCGACTTCAAGCTATCAAATATGCAAGCAAGAAGCTTGTTGGGTTGGATGGTCGACGAGTGGAAGTCGACCTCGAGATCTTGTGTGTGCTATCGTAAAAGTGTTGTTCGAGGTGATGCCACATGCTGGATGCCCGCTGCTCCATTCCCAGCAGGGAAAGTGAACGCGCGTTACTCTGAACACACTCGCGCCTGTGGGAAATCTCACGGGCAAACCAATCTCGTTACAAGTACTGTTTTCTATGTAGTAGTATATCTGTACGTGGACCTGGTAAATCAACCGCCCCCTAGCCGCGAATATCAATGGATATTGGATATATGTTGTTGCGCCATTATTCATGCAAAGTTTCTCATCCGCTGACAGGATCCGAGGCAATGCTGTATCTCATCCTCGAGCTTTCGAACCCAGTCCTTTGTCGGGCTCCAGCCGGAGTGTGTCCTAGATTGTCCGTCCAACCCAACGCAGCATATTTCGTTTTCTCGTGCTTTCCGTGCAAACTTTAGGGCTGAAACCAAGTCTCCCTGCTCATATCTGATTCGGGAGCAGTAACGATATCTGAAAAGATGTTAGTATATTATATTTCCACCCGCCTACACCATTCAGCTCATCTTGTGGAAATGGGATTTTGGAGGCGTGTAAAGGTGGCCCTCGGGGTCTTGGAGAAAGGGGACCGAAGAGGGCGGTAATGAGGTGGAAAATGGCGCTACCCAAAACCTACGCACTAAGTAACGCATCTCCCCCCAGGTCTTGCTGCAGCAAAAGCTCGACCATCCTCCGCGCAGCGCACCATGCCTCATCAGGCGTCTTCAGGTACGGCAACTCGTATTCATCATCATCCGTTGGCGGCGGCTCATCTAGCCATTCAAGATACTCCGCCAGCGAATCATCCAACATGAACGTTTCCTCCCGCATCGCCTCGAGTGCATCGTCCGAGCAAACGGCACAGTTACACCTGAATCCCCACGCCTGTAACTTCTTGATCCTGCGCTCCCGTGGCCACAGCGGCTCGACGTACGCCGAGTGCAGCTGCTCGCCGGCCTTGATGTCCCGCGCCGCATGGATCGTAAGGCGCTGCAGAGAAGTATTGTAGATGTCGAACGTGTTTGGCGTGCACGAGTGGTTCATTCGGCTGAAGCAGGGAAAGACCCCCGCGCCGACACCGAGGCCCATGTCTAAGTTGTTGGTGATGAATGTGGCGTATCGCTTGCAGGTCTGGTTGGTGATTTCGTTGAGTTCTGTTACGTTCGAATACGGCTTGACACCATCAGGGAGGTCCATGTACCACTGGATGATGTTCTTCCGGATGTCGGTGGCATTGATGACCCACAGTGTGTAATCTTCGTAACTGAGGTTGTCCAACATGGCGAGCTTCTCCTCCGAGCTTGCTTGGAGGGCTTTGCAGACGGCCGCGTATAGCTCTTTGTTCGACACCGCTGGGACTGACAACAACGGCTCTTCTACTGCGAGCCTCGTGCCCCGGGGGATATCCCTGATTGCGAACACGCCTAGGCCAGCTGATGGTACAGGACGGGTCTCTGTATAGTAAGTCCAGGGGTTGGTACCCACTGCTATCCGTTCATCTTTTGCAAGGACTACCGTTGCTTGCATGGTAGATAGCGGTCTATGAGTGCTTTCATTGGGGGTTTCCGGGCCTGCGCTACCATTCGCCTGCAGCGTGACAGGGTGCATGAGCATTGTGCTGCCTGCGTTCACAGAGGTCTTGCTATAGCCACATTTTATCTCGCTTGCACACTGAAGAAGGGGAGATACGAAGGCACAAAACTACAATGAAAAAATTGCTAATTATATGGGCCGCTAAAACGAGACCCAGTCAGTTTGCACTGATTGGTCGAGGGTTGCGAAGATCCACAAGCGCCTCTTTGAGTGAGGGTTTTCATTTCATTCTACTGTTGATGTCTCTTCAAACAAAGAGTAGCGCTTCGTTATCACTTTTTTTCTTCCTTTTTTTTTTTTTCCCTTCCCAAAAGTACCATTAGAGTCAAGTCCGACCCTCAAACAGTCCCTTGCCGCACAAGACGCACATGGATCCTGTGGCCATGGAGATCGTTCGCGGGCTTGCGAACCCGCGACATGGGCGTGGAAAGAACATAATGAAGGGGAGGCTTCCCAAAAAGCGCAAACCACCTCCACTTGGTAACAAAATGGGAAGTGTTGGCTTCGGACTTCACGCTGAGATGGGATTCTCCCCGCGGAAATTGCTCTGGTGGCTTCTCGCTTGCTTCGTGGTAAGCGGCATCTTCGTCGCCTTGTGGCTCCAGTTTACCAGTCCCACAGACTTGCAGAATGCTTTCGTTCCTGCAACCTTGTTTACAGGTGTTTTAACAATCCTGTCAGCTATCCCGCAGCTCTATAAGAAGCAATAGGGGTCGTAGACGGTGAGAGCAATTCGTCATCTTTACAACCAGAAGAGGGAGTGGCCACAGGGCAACGCAGGGGCATATAAGTTTATGTTTATTAAATACCGTCAATCCACCGATTCTCCGGGTGATTTTATAGCGCTTTATCGTAGTAAACTCAGCCATTATCATCCTACGGGACGAATTAACCTCTCGCTCGTTACTCACATCTCCCCGCGGCTATCGCCAACGGCCATCGGAAAAAGGCCCCATCAGAGCTAACTCTAAGGCCCTCGAATGGTGCAGGTATCAGACTGCAAGTCCTCCTGCGTCTTTCACCTAACCATAGGAAATAGGAAAGCTTTAGGCTAATTGTATAACCGTCTTTAGAGATTTGGAAAGGTGGCGGATAGTTTTCGAGCATCTTCTAAAGGGAATAGACGAAAGGATGCTAGGAGAAGATGGGGCTATTTTCCGTATTTAAGTAAGACACCTTCTTTAAACGAGTTCTAACGAGCATGGAAGGCTGAGATGCATGATGGATGCATTCCGTCATTAGGCCGGAGCCCAATGATTAAAAGGTGCACATTGGTGATACACAGCTGTCTTCTCGTCGACCCTCATTGATGAGGCACTTTGCAGATTTCAACTCGTATTATCTACTGGCAGGTGTCTTTATGTTAGGCATCGACATCAGCCAACCACTCCTTTCAAAGCAGACGTACCAAGCTGTTGGGCAGTTCGGGTGAACATACATCTAAAGTTGGGAGGTGAGTATGGGCCCCATTTCTACCCTGAAGCCATACTTATGCCATTCACAACGACCATTAGAAAGTCTCCACATAACAGATCTCTGGTCTAGACTGCCAAACATGATTCTCTCGGTATTGTAAAAACGCAAGTTCTGTCGCGGGGAGCGCTGCTGTTTATCAATAGCCAGTAGCAATTCAACCCCGCCCACCTCCTATGATAGTCTTACTGCGCTTCATGGAAAGGCAGCAGCAGAGTGCCCGATGAGGGGCCACGTCGCTATGTCGAGTTCATCCCAAGTATTCTACATTATGCCCGTTGGGCGTAATGTCTCGCTGTATGGAGAGATGGAAAAAATATTTGTCTACCCACTTTGGGTGTATTTTTATGGCAACTTGCCTTCCTGTTCATTTCCTACCAGACACCCGCTGTTGCGACAGGTCAGCTCGAACTAAATCAATACCCATATTCGCCTTTTTTCTTCCTGAGTAGCGACTCCCGTCCATTCATTATGCAGGACTTCTTCAGTAATATTGAGTGGCGTCAAACATGGAAACTCGGATCAAGCCATGACGTTCCGGAACTCACAGAAAGATCAATCCTTGTTGCAGTCATGGGCATGACTGGAGCTGGAAAGACAACATTTATCAACAAGGTCACTGGTGCGAACCTGAAGGTTGGACATGGCTTGAAGTCTTGTACGTACACCATCGAGAACACACTCTTGGGTTTTGAGAAATCATCTAACTTTCCCCTTAAAGGCACAAAACAACTCGAGATATCAAGTATTCGAATTGGTGGACGGGACGTCCATCTCATCGACACACCCGGTTTCGATGACACCGATCTGAAAGACTCGGGAATTCTCCTCCAGATTGCAGAGTATCTTAAGGCAGATATTCGTCTATCAGGCATCTTATATCTACACCCTATCACGACATGTCGCATGGGCGGAGCGGCCACACGAAACTTGCAGATGTTCCAGCACCTGGTTGGAGATGATAACATGGGAAACGTCAGGTTGATTACGACCATGTGGGATAAAGTCGCCCCGGAGGAAGGCAAGGAGTACCTTAAGGAGCTACGTGAAGAGTTCTGGGGCGAGATGATTGCTGCCGGGGCGCAAGTGGATAAATGCTATGATGCAGCCCGGCATGGCAAAAAAATCATCAGTTCCGTCATGGAAATGTCACCCGTGACGCTCCAGTTCCAACGTGAACTCCAACGTGGTCTTCCGGTGGATGCCACAGCTGCCGGCAGGGTTGTAATGGATCAGTTGAGGAAGCTGGAGGAACAGTATGAAAGGGACGTGACGGAGCTGCGGAATAAACTTGCCGAAGCTACTGCTAATGTCGCGAGGATGGCGGCGTTGCAGAGACAGCAAATGAAGAAATTGCAGAAGCAGGAGGAAGCTTCAGAGCAGAGAAGAAAGCTTCAACAGGCCAGGATAGAAGAATTAGAAAAGCAGAGGCGTAAGCCTGGCTGTATCGTAATGTAACGGCGATGGAGAGTGGGATTGCTCGACCGTCGGCTCTCGCCACTTTAATTAAAGTAGGACTTTAACAATGGGAGCGTAGAGAAACGAAGGCATCGCGATATTGATTAACTGAGGATAACCAGAGTAAGACACCTACTAGGGAGACAAAAATATATACATCAATTGATGGCTTCCATCTCTAGCGGTTTGAGCCTCTATTTCTCGCGGGCCTCAGTTCTGTAATACGATTCCACATGCTTGGACACCTGACCTGGCCGTTTGGCGATTCTTCCACGCTAACTCTCCCTCAAACCTTAAGATGATTAGATGTCAGGAGTCACTCAAATCAACCGGCGTTGATGGCTTAAATAGTGAGGCACCCTAGTCTTTTCGTCCCTCCATGGTCCTGACATCACAGAGAAACAACGATATCAGTTCAACACCGCCGTTATTCGCTATTCCAATCCCCTCTGTTGTCAACGATCATTCAAGTACACCCTCACGCTCACACACATCATATTTCTAGACGAAACTCCGTTATTGACATCGCTCTCGAACACCATTCCCTTGATCCCACCCCGCGGTGGCAGTGTTACCATCCAGCCATCCACGAATACCGGCGTTCCGTTTTTCCAGCCCCTCACCATATGGTCAAGATTCCAGACAACATGGAGCGCGAACACGAGAAACAACTCAGCGCTATCAGGTCCCATGTCAACCTCTACCGTGGCATTCCGGACGAGACAGGGAAAACCAACCGCGACAACGAGAAGTACCAGGAGGAGCTTACGAAACTCTTCCTAGATCTGACCGCCAAATTCAACGCTCTATCTGCGGAATATGAAAAGGAGGAAAAGAAAATTAAGCAGGCCAGGAAGCTGGCCGAGCTAGAACAAAATCACCTCTCAATGGCCATGGCGCTGACCCAACATCCTCGCCCTCGGTCGTATGGTTGGAGACACGCAGGTCTCCGGGGAAAGCTTGAACGGTCGCCCCAGTTTCTGGCCAAAATCAAAGCCTTCAAAACTAGTGAGGAGGAGCTTCGAGCACGTCTTAAAAGAGAAGGAGAGAATCTCACCAAGGATTTTAAAATTCGATGCGCGTCGTTAATGAAAAGCCATGCCGATATCCGGGATTCTACCACGAACGAGAGCATTAGCGACGATGGCAAACAAGAAAAGTTGGAGGTGGAGACAATTGAAGATGGAGGGACTGAGACTGAAAAGGCTCTCGGTACTACCTCCGATGTCGCTGATGATGCACGTACCTGATGCTCGACGTGTCCGCCTGTAGTTTTGATTTAATTCAATCTTGGATGTTAGTACTCAATATTTTAGGGATCGTCCATCAATCAATAAACTGGGATCTTACCAGAGTCCGAGGCATTGCCGGTATCCCCCTTCTTGACCAGTATTTCATGCCGCGCAACAGAAGAGGCTGCTCACCCCACCACGTGCCGAAAGGCTTGTACCGCCAAACTGGTCCGAGAAAAAAGGGGAAGTATCCACGATCGTATTGGAAACGAGAAGGCGAAGCGGCCATTTTTACCACTGAGCGTGCAATAGGTACGGTCGCCACATAGTGCGAAATTGATTTCGAGGGCGTGGGTGCTTGGATGAAGAGTTCCCAGGAGAGGTCTCGGGAATTACCCCCGAAGGGACTGGACGATCAAGAGTCAATGGAGAGTTTGTTGACGAGCGGATTTGTGCAAGCGGCGAGTCTGTTTTGCCAGTGATGGAACTTGCAGGTTTCTTGGACTTGGCCTGGAGAATGATGGTAGGCAAGAGCAGGTACGGTATGTGTGGCTGGAAGTGATTTGTGGCAGGAGTTGCGGCAGGAGTTGCCAGGCAAACCCAATGGGCCGCACAGAGGTAATGACGGCTTCGGCGAGGGCTAATCGGCGGGGCTAAGTCGTTGCCGTGAAGAAAGACCTAGGGCAAATACCGACGTTAGACTGGAACGCGTGTGTAGAGACGGAGCACGGAAATGGCGCTTACCGCAGAGCCCCCTTATGTGAATGGGTTGAATTTCGGATGACTTAGTTTCCGCTCACCGGGTGACTTGCCAGGTCACCATCGTCGATGCATAAGGGACATCGACGGCCAAGGGGTGAGCGTACTCGTCCTCGACACTACGCAGAAGTGTCATCGACGTCGAGGCCGGTTTTTATACGGAGGTTTGCCGGTTCCTCCGACCGCCTTGAATGGGTCCAGTGGTTAAGTCACGTTTTCCGTCGGAGTTTGTTTTGGCTCTTGCGCCCAGCAGTTTGCTTTCTGCTGCACTGGACGAGCCTTAAACGGCCGCCAGCTCGATGGAATCGACCTGGCCTTGGGGACCGGGGGGCCGGGGCGCCACCCACCCTCTCACCTTGGTCCAGGCCTGCTCCATCTTCGATGGAACGTCCTTCAGAGAGGAGCGGGCGTCACCCCAGCCCTCCCAGTCGCGGACCTTGGCCCACGCCCGGCCCAGACTTTCCTGGGCATCCCCGAGCCAACCACGAGCCCGTCCCACCCGTCCTTCACAGCCCCTGCGACCTTGGCCATGATGGCCCAGATCTCCTTCCACACCCCCAACGCGGCGAAGACAACCACGGAGACGAAAGTCCCCACTGTTTATCAACAGAAAGTGAGCAGTCAATCCCCTAGCGGATGGAATGGACAGACTCACCGATTGCCATTCGCACTGGCGTCGGAGGGGCCTTGAGCTCCAAGGCCACACCCCAGGCCACCACCACCACGTCCTTCAGAAGAAGGCCGACGGTGATGCCACTGAGGGCCCGGATTGGCGCTCGAAGAACCGCATTGTCCTCGCTCGGCCAGGAACCGAAGATGAGGGCGGCGGCGAGGGCGAGGGCGAGGGCATGTCCGATAAGGACGGACAGAGCGAAAGCCCGAAAGACCTTCGGGTCGGGGGCATTGGCGGGGGCATTGGCGGGGGCATCGGCGGGGGCATCGGAGAGAAACCAGCCGATGGTGAAAATCACCCCGAAGAAGGAAAACGCCAGACCATTGGCGTTAATGATGGCGTGGACCCTTGCCCACTCGTCGCCCGAGATCGGGCGTGGCGGAGAAGGGGGCGGAGAAAGGGGCGGAGAAGGGGGCGGAGAAGGGGACGGAGAAGGGGACGGAGAAGGGGACGGAGGCGGGAGCAGAGGCAAGCCGAGGGGGTCGGTGGCCGGAGGGGTAGCGAGGGGGGTGCTCGGGACCGACGCCATATTGGTCGCGAGCAAGAAAAGGGGGAGAAGAGAAAGAAAAAAAAAAGGTGTTTTATTGTTTTAAATTAGTTTGTAACGAGTTGTACGCACGCAAATAGTTTACTCTTAGAGAGTCCAGGCGCGTGCAGTTCGTCGATGGTGAGGAAAAAAGGAGAAGAGAGAAGACGAGCTTAAGTTCGGACGCAGAACAGAACGGTTTAAACTACGAAAATGCCCAGGACTGGTTGTTCTTGCTCCTTTCTTTGACGATCCCCTGGCCCCTTTCCTTCTACAACTCCAGCATGGAGACATTGCGTAGTTACGCCCGCTTTCTTTGGGTCCGAAGCTCCTGAGTACTTGTACCTGTCCTTGCGCAGGGCAGGGCGAGGAAGGTTGCCCCAACGGTAGTACTTTACACATGCCCTGGCGCAGGATACTTCCTCTGTGGTCGAATACATCCATTTCCCGGTCATTCGTCTGGTTGGCATGATGAAGCTGAGAAGACTGGCGTTCTTGTGCCGTGTGATTCCGGTGTTAGTCGGTGGGCACATCAGCTTCACCAGCCTTAAAACTTGTTGATATTGACGCTCGCCAAGATTGAAATGACTGATTGACCTGGGCAGTGCCCCACTTCGTTTGCTTCATACACCATGGAGCTGATTAAAGGCTGTACTTTTCTTTTACCTAAGAGGAAATCCCAAATCCGTCCAAGGCAAGGGCTCGAGCATTGGAGAGGCAAAGGACTGGGCGAGGGACAAAAATGTTTGGAAAGAGCACCGCACCTGAAGGGGCACGACGGGAAACGAGCGTGGCTCAAAAGCCCAGACCATCTTTTTTATGATCCGATTCGAGTGCACTGGGTGCTGGGATGTGGTGTTGGGGCAGCTGCGATCTTAGAATGGTCGTCGTTTTAAGCTTTCGGCCTTGGCTCCTTCCCGACCAATTGGCGACCGGGCATGGTACCTGGAATTGTGATGCAACGGTGGATCGATGGCCCACTCAAATTGCTCCACCAGTCACAATTGCTCAGTTGCACCAGACACGATCCCATTGTCCCTTCTTGGAAACCCATAATGAGAATTAGACTCTGCCAACAAATTGGCTTGTATCGTGTACAACCAGTCGGGGATGGACAGGAGCTTCCAAGTCCAAGGCCGTTCAGTTCTTGCTCCTTAGCCAACGCATTCCTTGGCCTTCTGCGCATGCATTTGAATCGGGAAGGGGACAACGCAGTCGATGATTACAATTGACAGAATACAAATGTACCAACTGAGTGGACAGTGCACGGTCCTCTCGTGGCTATTGCCGAGACAATGTAGTGAGGAGCGAGCTACGGATCGGTACATCGGTACACCCGAAGCCTGGTCTCACTGAGCACCAGCTTTTGCCGCTCCCCAGCAACTGCTTCCTTCCCCCTGCCAAGCATCGCAAAAAGGCCTGGACCCATCCTCGTTGCAGCGGCCAAAGGCGCCACAGCGAGAACGGCTTGGGAGGAAGAAAGACCCACCCACAGCACCTCAAATCCTGCATAACCGGTGCCGGCCCTGCCCATGTACTAACCCCTATACGGTGACATCCGCTGTGGTGCTGAGCATGAACATCGGGCGCCACTCTGCGGCAGACGACGTCAGGATAAGTTGGAGGAGATTGTTAGAAAACGAAGTCGAGGCTTGTTAGCTTCTGCAATTGGGCGTAAAGTTGGTTAACTTGCCTGCACTGTCTCTGGGGCTTCGCTGCTGTCGCTCCTTCCTTGCGAACCGCGACGAACCACTCCTGTTGCCCGAGCGTGTTTGTCCCTTCCAACATCGAAGGTTCGAGACCCGGCCCACATGGCATCTCCGGCGGCGGCAACTGCCACACGAACTACTGTCACATGGTACACAATAAGTCTAGTGCGAAGGGCGTGTCCATTTGTCATCATCACAATCTTCTCCGGGGAAGGAGGAAGAGAGAGGCAGATCGGATGAATGATGGCCTTGACACAACGGTGCTCCTTCATTATTCTGAGATCAGGCCACCCCTTCCATTACTGATCGGATGAGGGTAGCAGCGGCCAGCATGTGACATGTTGCAGAATTTTCCCGTCCTAGGCCACCGTTCCAGACACTTGGCCCCCAACCAGTAATGGTAAACATATGCAACGGTGGGTACAAGTGTGAAGGAAGCTGGGCGTAGTCGCTGGATATGACAGCCTACAATCAAGTGGCTGTGACACTTGGAGCATTTGATCTCTTTGTTGTCATTCAATCGCTCAGCCATAGGTGGGTCAAACGTGACAACAAGGACTCGGCATCGAGGATCCATCCGCTGGCTGAGAACGAAACAATAAGACGTCCACGGACAATGGCTGTGACAATGGAAATTGTAAGCGTCGATGTTAGAATGACTCGAAGAAAATTGTTCACTACCCACGCCTAAGAAGCCAAATAAGTCAATCAAATGGCAAGCTTCCTCGAAAAAGCCGTCACGACACTTCTCATAAGCCGAGTTGTCTTCCTGCTGGGTACAACCACCTCCTGCTGTCCAAAAGATTCGCTTGTTATAACATCAGTGATAGTAAATTAACTCCATATAGAGATTGAATCAATTAAGCGGATGTGACGATCTAAGATGCAGCGGAATTTCCCAAACCGGCAAGGCTCGAGGAGCAGAAGAGACGAAGAGAATAAAATCAAAGAGGACAAAATACACGCCGGCGCCGGATCTGTAAACATTTATTATCCCGTACAACAAAACATTTTCAGAGGAAGAAAATGAAAAGAAAAGAGGAACAAAGGGAAATATAACAGAATAAAAGGAAAAAAAAAATACATCCAATTTACATGCCCACTACCGGCGCGACTCGAACTTAGCACCGAGTCCTCCGGGCCCAGCAACTCCCTGCACCGTGGCATCCTGCGACGTCAATAAGTAGTCGAAGCCGAGCTTCTTAATGTGGCCAATCCAGCGGAGCCCGGGCATGGTCTCACTTCCCCCGTTGCGAGAGTGGTGCTGCTCAATAGCGTCGTGCAGTTCAACGACGTTGACGACGGTGGTACTCTCAATGTGTGCAAAGCGGACAAGGCCTCTATTATTGTCGTCGTTGTTGGCAACATTGTCGAAGACCGAGTCCAAGAGCCAGTTTGACGCCTGCGATGCCGGCATCATATCAATGCGGCCCGTCCAGCCAGACATCTCCGGGAACACACCGGTAACGTCAACGAAGCGGACGAATTCGTCGAGCACGGCGGGCAACGTCGCTGTTGCACCGTGCGAGGAAGGGAGGAAGCGGTAGATGGTGGCAGGCACGCCCAAGGCCTCGGCCGAACGCTCGAGGATGCGCTCGCTCGCCCACCGGGTTGCGACATAGCCGTCACTGCCGTCAGCAGGAGGCACGTTGGCGGAGGCAGAGGCGGGCGAGGTGGTGATCCCGACATCGCCGCGGGGTAGAACCCCCATGGTGGAGATGTAGTGGATGTGGGCGCGACGCGGCGCGGCTAGCTTGACGATCTCGCTTGTGCCTTGGACGTTAGTGTGGCGCAGGACGTGGTAGTTGTCCCAGAAGGAGCGTGCCGCGCCAAAGTGGATGATCAAGTCGACGGTGTTAGCTAAGTCCCTAAACACGTCCTCAGAGAGCCCGACAAGCGGTGCTGAGAGGTCGCCAAGATGGGTAATAATCTTGGGTGAGGTAGAAGAGATGGGCTCAAGTTTGGATGGGTTGCGGACGGCCACGGCGTGGATCGTTCCGACAGCCGGGTTGGCGACCAGCTGCGGGAGGAGATATTTAGCGAGGAAGCCTGTGGCACCAGTAATCAGGATAGTCTTCTTGCCCTCCGCTGGCGGAACTATTCCGGTGATGCCTTGCTGTAGGAAGCTAGGCAGGGTCGGTGGCTTGGTTTCGTGGTCCCAATCGATTACCGTAACACTGGCACTCTCCTTGATCTTGCGTGCCATCTCGCCTAGTTTGTTAGCTTGAAGTAGATCGACCAGGCGGACGGTGACGTTGAAGGCATCGCGGATGCGTGACTGCAGACGGATGGCTAGCAGCGAGTTACCTCCGACGAGGAAGAAGCTGGTCGACGGGCGAATGTCGAAGCCCAGCTCCTTGTTGTTGAGTACGTCTTGCCATACAGTCTTGAGGCGCACAATTGTTTCTGTTAGATCCTCATTGCCGTCGTTGCCTTCCTCCTGGGGATTCCGGGAGCCGGCGAGCTGTGGCAGCGGTAGCTCTTTTAGCGCCTTGCGGTCCGTCTTGGAGTGGTTGGTCAGCGGAAGCCTGTCAAGGGGAATGGCTACTACTGGGACCATGTATTGAGGGATAGGGAGCCGGCTGAGGAGTCCGGCTAGATATGCCTCGGCGTTGCTGGTGTTTTCATGGCCCGGAACAAATACAACGTGGGCGACTAGGAAGTCTGGGTCACCCTCGCGCAGTGTGACGACGGCCTCCTTAAGGACCCCGTCGGATGCAGCGACGATGTTGCTCTCAATATCACGGAGTTCGATTCGTAGACCCCGGATCTTGACTTGCGTATCGCCGGCCATGCGAGAGTGGAAGACCATGGCACCGTCGTGGCGGAGATGGCAGAAATCACCGGTGCGGTACATCCGCGTCCAGCCGTTCGCCACGGTCTGCTTAACATTAGTAGCGAAGGGGTCGGGGACGAAGTGCTTGTCGGTCAACTCGTCGTTCTCAAGGTAGCCCATGGACACGCCAGCGCCTCCAATGCAGAGCTCTCCTGGCATCCCGGCAGGCAAGGGCCGGAGCTGCTCGTCTACAATGTAGGCGTAGTAGTTCGGGAGGGAGAAACCGCAGGGAATGCGGCCATTTTCCTCCTCCATGGCGGCCGTGTTGCGGTAGTCGAGCTCCATTTTAGTCGAGGAGATGGAGATCTCAGTCGGGCCATACGAGTTATAAAGGCGCAGCTGCGGGAGGCCCAACTTCGCGAATTCCTTCGTTACGGCGACAGGCATGGGTTCGCCGCCACCAAATGCGGCACGCCACCTAGACGCCTGCCGGAGGTTGTCGTTGCCGTACTGTAGCCAGAGGGAGTACTCGGCTGGCGTAGCCTTGGTGTACGTGATGGACTCCTCTTTGACGATGCGGGTGATCTCGATCGGGTCGCCACGCTTGCTCCAGGGAACAACGTATACCATGCCTCCATTGGTGAGACCGGTGTAGATCTGGTCCGAGGAGTGATTGAAGGTGAAGGCGCTCTGCTGAAGTGTACGCTCAGCACCCAGCTTCCACATCTTGGTATAGCCTTCGATCTCGTTGCGGAGACCGGCGTGAGTGACCACGATACCCTTGGGCGCGCCGGTCGAGCCACTAGTGTAGAGGATCGCCGCGGGTGAATCAGGCTTGGAAATGTTGGGAACAGGGGTGGACGCCTTCGACGTGAGGCCCTCAACGTTGATGGCGATGGCGGCATTGGGCACGTTGAGCTCCTTGACATCGTCCCGGGTCGTAGCGTCCACAAGAATGGCGGCTGGCTCGCAGTCCATGACGACGGCTGCGAGACGCGGCAGTGGGTTTCGGAGATCTAGTGGCACGTAGACGCCGCCAACACGCATGATGGCGAGCATAGAGCAGACCCAGTCAGCAGAGGCGGTTTGGAAGACGGGTACGCGATCACCAGGGCTGACTCCCGCTTTTTGCAGCGCCTCGGCAATAGACTCGATACGGTTGATTAAATCCGAGTATGTGAGAGAATTCCCGAGGCCATCCTTGACAGCGACAGATTTGCCCTGATTCCTCTGCGCTACATCATCGATCCGGAGGGGGAGGGTAGGGGCCCAGTCTGAGACCATCTCAGGACCGCGACCGATCTCCGTAGCTCGAGTGAGCTGATGCTCACTAAAGAGGGGAGTCGACTTCAACGTAAGCGAGGCGTTGCTGGAGAGGACATCAAGGAAGTGGATATAAGTCTCTAGGAGTAGGTTGGCAGCCGTGATGTCATAAAGCCCCTTCTGTACGCGGAAAATAACAAGGGAATCTAGAGCATTGTCGGTTATATCTAGCGTAATGTCATAGGCTGTTCGTCCGGGGTGGACCTCCTGGAACTCGAACTGCGTATTTCCTCCCCAAGAGAACTTCTCCTGCGCTCCTTGACGATAGTCGAAGAAAGCCTGGAAGAAGGGGCTATAGTTCGAGGACCGATTCACGTTGAGCTCCTTGAGAAGCACATCAAAGGGCAGACGCGAGTTGCCGAGGGCGCCGTAGGTTGTGGAGCGGGCTTCGGCAACGGCGTCAGAGAAGCGCTGGTCGGTCTGTCGGCGGAATCGCAGGGTCAACAAGTTGAGGAAGAATCCGATACTGCCTGTGACGTCGCCCTCACTTCGGTTCGCATCGGCAATACCGATAGTCAGGTCGTTGGTCTCTGTGAAGCGGAAGAGCATAGACTTGTAGGCAGCCAGGTAGAAATGGAATGGTGTCGACCGTTGTGACTTGGCCACGGCTTTGATTCGCGCCATCAATTCTGGCTCGATCCTTTGCATTACTTGGTGGACACCAAAGTTCTTCATCGCCGCTCTGGAGCTGGTCCGGGCCATCGGAAGCAGAGGTAAGACGGGAGGTTCCTGGCCAGCGGGGAATATGGACTGCCAGTACTTGAGCTCATCGTCGAGCTTTCCCGACTCGTAGGCCTCACGCTGGGCTCTGGAGTAATCCGGGAACTGGCGGGGTGGTGGGCCAAGAGGTCGGCCCTTGTAAGCCTTCTCAAGATCCTGCACGAGGACTTGGAAGCTGACACCATCCATGATGATGTGGTGGTAGTTAAATAGGAAATAATGAACCGTAGGGGAAATGGAGATAAGAACTAGGCGAATTAATTCGCCGCTCTCGAGGTCGAAGACATGCTTCTGTAGTTCGTGGTACTCCGCCGTAACCTTCTCGACCGACTTGGCCTTCTTAACCTCCAGCCGGACAGGCGAGCTGCCCATGACCTTCTGGTAAGCCTGGTCCGCCTGCGTCTCATGCTCGACAAACGCTGTACGCAGGGCCTCGTGCCTGGCCGTGACCATACGCACTGCCCTCTCCAAGTCACCGATCCGCAGACTACCGGTGACTTTATAGTAGAAGGCGACATTAGAGGTGGTGGGATCCTCGAGCAGGAGCCGAAGGAACCAGAACCTCGACTGGCCGAAGGAGATCTGCTCAGTCTTTAGGAACTTCCTTTTCACCGGTGGACTTTTTGCCTCACTTATAGGTGGTGGCAGTAGAAATGGTGGTAGCGGAGAGGACGTACCGGTACCTGTCGCTGCCTTGGAAGAGCCATCGGGAGAGGCTGACCTGGAGGATAGCTCCGTGGCCGGAGTTGATGACGACAAGACAGGGGTCGAACTGGCCTGGGACGTAGACCTGGTCATAGCAGTTGAGGATGTAGTAGTGACGGGGAGCATCGAGGGCTCGAGCTCAATCTTTGGCAAGCTTTTCGCCGCCGGGGCTGCCTTGCTGGGGTCGCCGGTCCCAATGGTCGCAAGCAACTCCTCAGGCAGTTTGTTGAGGGCATGCTGGCAGAGCTCAGTGAGAGAGGCACCGCCTACGACCTTCAGAACGGGAACGTCGACCTGCAGCTCCTTAAGGAACCACGACCGCACTTCGACGGCAACGAGGGAGTCGACGCCAAGCTCGACGAGGGAGGTCTCAGGGTTGATTTCTTGGTCCGAGAGCTGGAGCATGACCTTGAGCTTGTTCGAGAAACACTCTGTGAGAGGCCCAAGCGGACCCCAAGTTAGCTTTTCTGAAATGATTAGAGACAAAGGAAGCGGGTTTTTACCTTGCAGAACCTCGAGAGCCTGCTCCTTGTTGGCCGCGCAGGCAAGTTGCTCAGTGACGGGGAGGGCATTCTTCTTGTTGGTCTGGGTGTCATCCGACTTGGCGCCGTTGGCTTCAATAATACAATGGGAGAAGAGAGGGTTGTCGAACCAGGGCCCTCCGATCTCCTCATCGTCGCGGATGTTGCGGATGCCGGTGGTGACGTTAGCAACTGGGATGTGACCAGGCTCAGTATCCTCAGGGGCCGGGTAGCCGGCACGGATTGTCTCGGCGAAGATCTGGCGGAACTCAGTCTCAGAGATTGCCATGAGGCCGAAGCGGGTCAATTGATCCATGACAGCTTGTCCCGCCGTCTCGACATATCCGATACCAGCAACACGACCAATGTCGAAGGCCGAAGCTGCCAGGCCGCGCCTGCGCCTCTGTCGAGCGAGAGTGTTGAGATAACCGTTAGCTGCGGCATAATTAGACTGGCCCGAGTTGCCAATGATGTACGCCGACGACGAGAAGAGGATGAAGAAGTCGAGATCATCATCATAGAACACCTCGTCGAGGTTACGCGATCCATCAATCTTGGGGCCAAGGACCTTCTGAAGGACGTCGACAGACATCTTGGAGAACAGGCAATCATGAAGGACCATGGCTCCGTTGGCGACACCAGCAATCGGGGGGCAGGTAGCCCTGATGTCTTCAACCAGCTTCTCGACCGCACTCTTGTCTGTAACGTCGAGCGAGAAGACCTTGACAGTCGAGCCAGGGCTAGTCGCTTCCACGGCGCTTACCCATTTGGCATCGATCTTAGGGCTACGGCTAGTCAGGCAGACGCAGCCGGCTCCGTTAGCGACCATCCACTCGCAGAGAGACTGGCCAATCTGGCCAGTAAGGCCGACGAGCAGGTAGGTCTTGTCTTTGGAGAAGAGGCGCTGCGGCTCGAGAGAGCGAACCTCGACCTCGGCCTTGATGTCGGCGTCCTGTGCCCATTGAACAACGCTAGTGGTGTGGATAGTGAGCGAAGGGTCGTGGATCTGACCGAGCTGGATTACCAAGTCCTCAGCGCCAGCGACTGCACCATCCTTGGCGGCGACCGCGGAGACGGCGCCCTGGAGGCGAGAAACGAGGGCGTCGAGGCTAGCGGCCGACGACAATGCCGGAGATATAGAGGAGGACTGATGCCTGAAGACGTCTGAACGACTGACCTGCTTGCAGCTTGTGGGCAGTATGTCGACAATGCTGGCACTGAGCTCGTTGGCTGTTGTCAAGTCAAGGAAGTGAGTCGGTGTAGCTCGAAGCACTGACTTGCGAATGATGTGCCTGGGAGAGCGAGAGTTTAATCCGGTCCACGATTCCGGAGCAGCGGTAGCGGTCTCTGCATTATAGCTGAAGGTGACGCGGACGGGCTTGGCAGCAGCCTGGCGTGACAGTGCCTCAGCGAAAACATGGTCCCTATGCGAGGAGACGTGCACCAAGATGTTGCTTCCAGGGGAGACAGCTTGGATTAGGGCGGTAGCTGCCAGCTCGCCTGCAACAGCAACCAGCAAGTTGTCAACAGACTGGAGAGTATCAAGAGGCACGCTGACAATGGGGACCGTCTCGGGCGAGTTCGTTTCGGAGAATGTAGCGACGGTGTTATTCTCCCTATCTTTTCCGACACCGACGAAGAGGAATGTGTCGGCGGCAACCTGGATTGCCTGAATAGATGAAGCCTCCAGCTTGACAACGCGGTCCTCGCTAGTTTGGTCCTGGTCGCGGTGGCGGCGCAACGTAGTAGGAAGTGCTTGTTCCACCAGGACAAGAGAGGAGGAGTCCTCCCCGGAAACAGACAGAGAGACGGTGGTGGACGAGGAGCTCTCGATGGGAATCGTCTTCTTGATAACGCGGCGTGTAGAGTTGAGCCTAGCATTTTGGCTGACGTTGTCGATGACACGAGGGACCTTGAACTGGCCGCCGCGCTCGAGGTCGACATATACGTCACGCTCCAAGGACCACAGGAACTTTCCGCTCTGATACTGCTTTCCATAGCCACCCCTGTGGCTATCCCACTCATCAAGGGCACATTGGCGCAGGAGGTGCTCGACGATAGCTTTGGGGGCACCGTGATGGCTCAGGTCCGAGACGTCGAGGTGGTTCATGTTGATGTGGCCGGCCTCGTGGTGCATGGCGCGGCTGAAGCCGATACTGGCGTTGTGGTATGGCTCTTCCAGTTGCGCATTGTGGGTGATCCATAGCAAATGCCTAGCGAGCTCGTATACGCACTTCAAGCCCTCCATCTTCTCGGTGGTTACGTCCTTGAAGATGGGTTCGCCGTCGATGTCCACCAGGTTGATGAAGGTGCTCATCGGTGTCAGTCGCTCTGCCTCCTCCTCAGTAGGCAGGCCGGCGAGGACGGTGATCTCGCCGCAGAAGCGCCCTAGGTACTCGACGACTTCCTCGGCGATGCGGGCGCCCTCGAGGCTCGTGCCACCAAGGATAACGACACTGTCAAGGTAGATAGAAGTAGAAGTCGAGGTCCTAGCCAGGGGCTTCCGAAGGAAGTTGACCCTGTCATCCACGGCCTGAGACGCGATGATAGAGAAGGGCCAGGCCAGTGTGTCAATTTCAGGCGTAATGGCATCGACACCACCAAATCCGGCCTTGCGGAGGACATTGTGCCACTGGCCAGGTGTCATAGTTGGCGCGTACTTGCGACCATCGTCAACACCCAGCCACCAACCAGTCAAACCGCCCATGATGTTACTGAAGCGGACGGTATCATTGTTGGTTAGCTCCAGCAGCATGAGGTAGCCACCAGGTTTCAGGAGCTGGCGGGTGTTCTCCAGGGTCTTCTGCATGGAAGAAGTGGCGTGCAAGACGTTGGAAGCGATGATGATGTCGTATGAGTGAGGCTCGTAGCCCTGAGACGCCGGCCCCTTCTCGACGTCCAGTGTCTTGAAGGTCATCTTGTCACTGTACTCCTTGAATATTTCCGTCGCCTTTTCGAAGAAGCCGACCGAGATATCCGTGTACGTGTATGACGACATCTTGTGGCCGATGGAGTTCAGAACTGCACGTGTGGCACCGCCAGTACCGGCACCGATTTCGAGGATCTTTGCGTGCGGGTAACGGTGCACAATCTGCTTCATCATGCGCGAGAGGAAGGTATTATACATGGCAAATCCGAGGCCTTCCCTGTAAAAGTCGTCGAGCATATTATCAGGGAGCATGTGCTCGAGAATAGTCGTGTCACCTCGCACGGCAGCCGGGATGTTCTCTCCCACGGCGCAGAGGAGTCTAAGGTCGACGCTATCGAGGTACTCGCTGCTACTAGTAGTCATTGCCTTGATGTCCTCGGGGGTATCGTTCAACCATCCCTTCTTCATCGTAGGATGGCGTCCCTGTGACACGAGGCCAAGCATGTGGTTCATGTAATTGCGAAGGGCATCGTGATGTGACTGGCCCTTAGCCCAGTCCTCATCGGTGATCTCTGCTTTCCACTTGCGGAGGTAGTATAACGAGACGCGCTCGCACAAGACAGCAAGATCCCTATCGGCGGATGTGGGGCAATCTCCCTGAACAATTGAGGCACCATCGGGCGAGGCGACGTCCAGTTTCGTGTATGAGAAGAGACGACGATCGTCGGCTGCAGTCGCCGGGGCGAAGGGCTTGATCTCCAAATCCTCGACCTGGACCATAGTCGATGAGCCATCCTCGCTGAAGAGGTCGATGCTCGCGGAGAAGAAGGCATCCCCATCAGCGAGAGACGAGCAGACGGGCACCTTTGTCTGGGAGAGTGGAAGCCCGCCGCATACTTCCGGGTTGATGCGAATGCTGCGGATCGATGTGGGGACGTGGAGCGACCAGAGGCGTTCGTCACCAGGCGCTGAGAAAGCGAGCATCGAGGCTTGGAACGCCACATCCAGCCAGGTCGGGTGAACGAGATACACGGTAGAGTGATCGACAGTTTCCTCGTCGTAGGGATAGGTATCGACCAAGACGGAGGACTGGTTGAGTCTTCGCTTGAGAGAAGTCATGCCACGGAAAGGCCCATAATAGCCATAGCCGAGTTTGGAGAGGGAAGCATAAAATCGATCAGTATCGACATCAGCCATGTTATAGTCGGGGAGAGGAGTAGAGAACAGGGCATTAGTATTGGGTTTGCCGAACACGATCTTAACGCTCCCGCTTGCTGTGAGCTCCATATCCGCCTCACTGGTTGCGCCTCCGGAAACGGGGCACGAATAGAGCGCAAAGTTAGCGGTGATTTCCTTTCCGACACCAACGCCGCGGCTGATACTCGTCAGCGTAACAAGGGTCTCGACGCCGGCGTTGTTGTCATCTTCAAACGCGATAGCCCGAGGAATGGACAGATCGTGAAGTTCGAGGATTTCAACCTCTTCATCACCAGCAAGGCACTTAGCCGCCTCGATCGCCATCGCGCAATAGCCTGCGGCAGGGAAGACCGTCTGGCCCTGCAGCTGGTGACCCTCCATCCACGGGATCTCCGAGACCTTGAGGACATTCTGCCAGCGCAGTTCGCGGTCGGTCGAGTCCGGGCACCGCACACCAAGCAACTCATGGAATCGGTCCTGGCGACCGCGCATCTTTCGCGACCTGCGAGATTCTTGCCAGTGCGTCCTGCCATGGTTCCATTTGTAAGAAGGAAGGCCGACCACCAACTTCGGTTTCGAGACGGAGGCAGCGCCAGACACAAGCTTTTCGTATGACTGGAAGTCGACGCCCTGCGAACCAAGGAGAGTCCACACGAAGCCCAGAGATTCCGAGAAGGATTGAACGTCACTCTTTCCACGGCTGAGAACACCAGTGTACGGAAGAGGGTTCGATCGAACTTCTCCAATGTTCTGTGTTGCAGGTCCTTTGAGGGCCGGGTGAGGACCAACTTCGACGGCACACACAATCTGAGGATCGCTTGTCATGGCGTTCTTGACGGCATCGGCGAAGCGGACGGCGTTCTGCATATTGTCCCGCCAATATTCACCCTGGAGAGCCTCACTAGCTTCCACGGACTTGTCCTCGGGGAAGACGCTGGAGAACCAAGAGCAGGTGCTGGCCTCTGGGCTGTTGACCTGGACGCCGCAGGCCTGGAGGGCACTCACATATGGGTCGCCGCAGGGTAGCATGTGGTGTGAGTGGTAGGCAGTGTCGACCTTGAGAACTCTGGCGAATTTCTTCTCTTCGTCAAAGACCTTCTTGGCGTGGACGATGGCATCGACGTCACCAGACAGAGTCACACTCGCCGAGGAGTTATGCGCGGCGATGGCAAGACGTCCCTTGAAAACTCGCAGACTAAGGAGATCGTGCGCATCCTCCCACGAAGTACCCACAGCCATCATGGCGCCCTGGCTCTTCTGGCCGGTGGTAGCGTCGATGACGTTTCCGGCTAGCTTGGCGTACAAGCCACGGTAGTACGCGATCCGGAGGGCGTCCTTGTCCGAGAGGAACCCAGCGGCGTACGCGGCGCCGATTTCTCCAGAGGAATGCCCCACAACGGCCGAGAACTGGATACCCGAAGAGCGCAAGAGGTCAACAAGGATGATCTGGATAGCTGTGCACAACGGCTGCGACAGCGCGGCTTCAGCGATGCGCGACGTATCGTTCCCGGCCATCATCTCCTGCTCTACGTTCCACTCTGGGCGGTCCCCTGCCGGCAGCGTGGTCAAGAACTCGTCGAGCTCTTGGACCCGGTTGCGGACAAACTCGGAGGAGCGGATGAGCTCGGCACCCATGGCAGGCCACTGCGCACCCTGGCCGGTGAAGACACCGAGGATGTGCGGCGCGCCCTTGATGTTGGACCGGGTGCCAACGGTGGTGCCGTTACCGGTCTGCGCGAGCTTGTCATCAATTTTCGCCTTGAGCTCCCCGATGGTCGCCGCAGAGAAGGATACTTTGAAGGGGAGCTGGCTTCGGCGCGACTGGAGTGTCCAAGCTAAGTCGACTGGGTTGATGTCCGGGTTCTCTCCAAGGTGCTCCGAGTAAGCCCGGAGCTGGGCGACCAGAGAAGCCTCGGACACGGCCGAGAAAACAAACGGCGTAAAAGAAGGTCGAAGAGGCGCAGCATCACCCTCGGAGGTTGGGCGGTACTCTTCCACGATGGCGTGGGCGTTGCTGCCACCAAAGCCAAAGCTGTTGACACTGACACGACGGGGAACACCCTCAGGCAATTGGGGCCAGGGCTTGATGCTGGTGGGAACCTCGAGACCCTTGTAGAATGGCTCGATAGCAGGGTTCAGGCTGTTGAAAAGGAGGTTCGGGGGAATGAAGCCCTTCTGGATGATCCCGGAGGCCTTGAGAAGGCCGGCAATACCGGCAGCACCCTCAGTGTGGCCAATAACGGTCTTGACGGAACCTACATACAGAGGGGCCGGCAGGTCGGCAGTGAAATTGCCGAAGCAGCTGTAGATAGCAGCGGCCTCCTTGGGGTCACCAGCCTTGGTTCCTGTACCATGGGCCTCAAAGAACTGAGGACGGTCATACGGATTCTTCTCTGGGTCCAAGCCTGCTCGCTGATAGGTCTGGCGGATGAGCATAGCCTGGGCCTCGGTATTAGGAACCGTGATACCGTTGGAGAAGCCATCCTGATTGGCGCCGGTCTCGCGGATAAGACACTCGATGTGATCGCCGTCGGCGATGGCGTCACTTAACCGCTTCAGGACGACGGCCGCTACACCCTCACCACGGGCGTAGCCGTCGGCCTCGGAGTCCCACATGCGTGAACGGCCGGTAGGGGAAAGCATCTTCATCTTGCTCTCAAAGATGAAGGCCTCTACGGATTAAAGAGACTCAGTTAGCCAGCGGTTCAAAAATATCACCTCCGCGACCCCTAAGATGAACAATCCGAAGTTAGGAAGAACTTACCGGGTCCCAGGATCACCTGAGTACCGCATGCAACAGCAACTCGCGACTCGCCGGATCGCAGCGCCCGGACACCTTGATGCACTGCAATCAGACTGGACGAGCAGGCCGTGTCGATGGTCATGGAGGGGCCATGCCAGTCGAAAAAGTAAGACACGCGGTTGGAGATGATAGCACGGTTGGTCCCAGTGGCGAAGTAGGTCGGGATCGTATTGAGATCCCGCAGGAGTGCGTCGTTGTAATCAACGCCCATGGTGCCGACATACACGGCTGTATCAGAGCCGCGGAGAGCATCCAGAGTGTGACCGCCAGCCTCCAGGGCCTCGTAGACCGTCTCGAGGAGGAGACGTTGTTGCGGGTCGATCGAGTCAGCCTCGTTAGGGCTGATGTTGAAAAAGGGCGCATCGAAGACCTTGATGTCCTCCTCCATGAGGTAGGAGTGGCGGACGTTCGAGGTTCCGTGGTGAGTTCCATCGGGATGGAAGAACCCGGTGGCGTTGAAGCGCTCTGGTGGGATCTCGGAACCCACATCACGGGGATTCTCGAGCAGCTTCCATAGCTTTGATGGGGAGCTGGAGCCGCCGGGAAAGCGGCAGCCACTGCCGACAATGGCGATAGGCTCAGGTCTCGGAAGTGTCATATTGGAAAAGAATGAGAGTCTAGGGGTAGAAGACCGTGGAGAGCTAAGGGGGGTTTTGGAAATAGAGGGAGTATGCTTCGTCTAGATGTGTAACGAGGAAGTGTTGAAACGTTTCGTCTAGGAGAAGCTCGCTCAACCCATAAAGGATATTGATAGAATTGCTCAGTGGTTTCTCTGATCAAGCTGTTTCTGTAGCCTTTACATGAAAGAGTGTGCGCGTGTACTTGTATGTATATGAATGAGGAACCGAATCTCGTCTTAACAAGCCCCTATTTGCTGGTCAAGATAGGCAGTAGCTTCTACTTCTTGAACGTTTGCAGTCATACTCATCCCAAGCAACTTTATCTAACTCCCTTTCAGCAGCTAATCGGAGCTCAACACTCGCAGCTACAACTCACTCGCCGTGTCTATCCCACCATCCGGCCCTCATTCCCATCACGTTCCACCGTCCGCCGATAATTCAAACCGCAGCCTCTCATCGCCGCCACCGTACAAAAAAATGAGCCAAACGAATTGGCGAATCAGAGGCTCGCCTCTGCCTATGCAGGAACTCGCGGGAAATCTAACCAGACCCCCGCCGAACACGCCGAACGCCGTATCTGCACCGAAGATGCAGGAGAATGGCGACCACACCCTCACCCCCGAACCGGACGGATCGATAAGTGCGGCTGACTCATTAATCGCCGAAAGATCGGGGCTTAGACTCGTCAGGCCACGGGTAGGTGTGGCTCTAATATGCGGGTCCCCGTCAGTCACTGTCCCGAGGTAACTTGGTGTCTAAGATCTAGCTTCCGACATCTCCAGTCTTGGTAGTCTTGCTAGCAGCTGCAGTCCGCGTTTTGCTCTAGTTCTAATGTCTACCCAAATTCCATGAGAAAATGATGCCAAGCCCAACCATTCGGCCCGTTATAGTGTAAAAGAAACAGGAAATAGTGTAAATTCGTTACGAACAGTATACAACAAGGACAACGACAGTCATCAAGAGACCCTTTTGTGAGTATGCCGTGCCACCAAGATCATTAATCTATACCTAAACTGGGGAAAATGCAGCTCAGTTTGTTGGCAAACCCCAGTTTCCCCACGCATAACGCATGTAAGATGTAAGAGGAAAAAGGAAATGTAAACGAGGATGAGGAGAAAGAAGGATGTGAAATCAAGGACATCAGCCGAACCGAGGAAGAAAAAAAAATCGTATGCGTTACCCGAAAAGAATAAGAAACTCCGTGCAACCCAAGAAAATAAGTAATGCCACCCGAACCCAAACCCAAATCTCATTCATATACGTAGTACCAATCGAAGTCGTGATAATCGTTGATGGACCTCCATCTCGAGGTCACTCATCATATTCTGGCCACAATTCATCGAAAACGGAAGACTTGCTGCTGACCCCAGAAGTCCCCCTGGTGATAGAGGCTCCCTCGGGCCCTGTTGGTGCGACGATCTTGCAGGTGAGGAGTTGTTCAACGGTGTTAGGTACTGTTTGACAGCTTCGCTTTGGCGCTCAACTAGGTACGAGCATAAGTGCACGACGGACACCATCCGGATGTCGGCTAGTGGGGAGGCCGCGGAGGGGCCGAAGCCGAAGCCAGGGGAATCAGTGTCGTTCGCTGCGCGGAGCAAGATGTCGGCGTCGA
Organism: Scedosporium dehoogii; assembly: GCA_002812735.1. Taxonomy (NCBI): domain Eukaryota; kingdom Fungi; phylum Ascomycota; class Sordariomycetes; order Microascales; family Microascaceae; genus Scedosporium; species Scedosporium dehoogii. The sequence goes on from PGIR01000152.1 coordinate 37,679, forward strand.
GTTGAAGGGCGATTAGGACGATGACGTAAATGCTGAGAAGCAACCCGTGGCAGGCCATGACAAGATGGCCCACAACGATACTGGAGTACTGGTTCAGTCCCTTCCCACCACCCTGGGCCGCTAGGTCGACGCGAAGGCAGCGCAGGATCTCTAGGAGTTGGTGCGAAGCGGCAAAGGCATTGTGGATCACGTCCCCGAGTCGAGGCGCCTCGACGGGGGCCGGGTGATTTTGACTATCCGATAGAAACGTATCGGATGAGACGTGGGCCAGCCACGCAGCGACTGGTTTGAAGGCCGTATCGTTGAGCATCAGGCCGGACTTATCCCCTGATGATGATTGAGGTGCCGTCGCCTCGGCCAGGAGACAGCTGGAGCTGAGCAGCGGGTGAAGGCGCGTGCTTAGTTGAGACAATTGCGCGATACTGGCGGCTGGCGTTTTTACCTCGGAGGTAGGTGTCCTAATGTCAGGACAAAAACTACTTAGGCTGCTTAGGCTGCCCAAGCTGCTCCCAATGCTACCGCTACTATGACAGCCCGAGAACACGTCGCTCTCGCTCTCGCTACCAGAGGGCTCTGTGGTAAGGTCCCAGCTCAGTAGCGAGGAGGGAACAGCGTTGGACACCGCGGCTGCGCTGGAATGGATCTGCGGATCTAGCAGCGGATACGCATTGGCGTCGTGCCGCTCACCTCTGTGCCCTGGCATCTCGCCCCAGCTCACGAGATTTAACCAGGGCCACTCGACGTTGGAATCAGTAGATGTCGTGATGTTTCTGTACGGGTCCATGGGCGCCGTGGGGGCGGTGGTCGTCGTCGTGGTGTTGTTGTTGACAGCGGTGCCCCTGACACTAGCACTGCTGGCGGAGAGATCGGTATGTGCAGTCGCCAGGCCATTATCCGAAGCAGGGAGAGGCCATTGCCCCGATTCGAACGAGCTATTTTGTCTGCATCTGCTACTGCTTCCGTTACTATTGCCAATATTGTTGCTGCCATTGCTGCTGATGCTGGTGCTATTGCTCCCGTTATTATTTCCGCCAGTATTGTTATTGGGGCTGTTATCGTCATTTTCGGGTGGTGATGAGGAAGAGACGGAAATAATTGAGGTGGCGGTTTCTGTTGTTCGATACCTGCTGGGACGGCCTTTTGGGAGACTGAAGCTGTAGACGCACTGAGCTCCTTGCCGGAGACATCGGTTGCATGCTCCGGTGGTGTTCGATTCCGACCGCGCACATCGCAGCTTTTGGCCGTGGCATCGATCACACGACTGCCGCATTGTGGTGGTGGTTGTTGTCTCGGAACCTAAATTCTGAGACATTTTGGCTACGTTTGCAGCTCTTTTCTCCAAGAAGTAATGGTGTGAACCTCTGTGAAGGTTGTCTCTCTCCTCGAGTCGAATGTTTGGGGATTGGGTGGTGGTGTGTGGGGAGGGGCAGAAAGGAACGCGGAACGATGAAGATTATGATGGAGAACCCTGAGTCTGCCACTTAACCGGGAGGTTGCATCGATGGGGACACTTGCAGCTTGACCTGTCGTAGGCGGAATTCTTCGCCGCAAGACATATGAAAGCAAGGCATCCGTCCCTATGCGACTCTCCTGACGCAGTCAAGCTCACTGCGGGCGCTTGTAATCTAGGATTTTCGGACGGGGCTCCTCCTGACGTAGGATTAATCAATTCAGCTCTAGGTACTTTTCTTAGTAGAGTCTCATCGCCGTCTCTTCGCCTACCAAACCGACCCGTCGCAACCAAAAATACTACTATCGAGGCTTATTGAACTCTCTCAGCCTCTGACTTCTTACTTCTCCCACTTGCTGAGGTCATACCTGCATTTAAGATGGAATGAAAAGAATCTGACCCTGATGCTACCCACCCCGCCCTGCCAAGAGAGTTTCGTCTCCTTTCTCTTCACCGAACATATCCACCCATCCACCATTCCATGCATCACGCCCATCAGGGTCTCAGTCGCATAGAATATCTTCAATCCCAGGCGCGGGTACCTAGTGCGGTAATAAACTAGAAGCCGACATCCCGACATTCACCCATGTTCCAGAATCAAGGCCACCCAGGCCAGGGTGTGGCATTGGCGTCGTATTGTTGGGGGCCTCTTGCGCCGTTGATCCGTGGGATGGACCAGACCAGCCAAGACGAAAAGTGTCTACACGCTAGCAGTTCATATGCTTCAATTGGCTTATTACCGCCGGTGGCGTGGGCGGGATCGTAAACTGGCTAGTGCTAGCTTCGTAGTTTATGTCGCATAGCCTAGCTGAATAGGGATTAGGGAATCGAGGGACGAAACACTAGCCCGTAGTGACCTTCAGTATCCGAGGCTAGACCATCCCTGTCGCTGCACGGCATGCAAACACGCTTTGAGCCCCTGCCACCCTGCATTCAACGTCCCCCCTCTTGAGGCACAGGCACGTTATCTTTGTTGCTCGCCTGGATCCAACCGTGCAGTCGAACCTCTTATCATCAAATTGATGGTATCTGTAGTAAGCCCAAGGCATACCAGCCGTGCTGTCATGGAACCATAAAGGGAGCATTGTCTAAGCTCAATTGACAAGTAGGTGCGTTGCCTTGGCCTGTCCCCATCCCGCACTTGCAGCTTTCATTGATGACCTTCTATTTCTGGCAAGCGAGCCGCTTCAGGATTCGACGCACTCGTATAATATTACTGCGACCCTCCAAACGACCGTATCTTGGCCTTCTGCAGCGAGAGGTTACAATGGTGGGGACACCGAAAAACAATGAATGAATTCATTTGGCCCCCTACAGGTACGAAGTATGCATGTCCGTGGATCTCGGTTCCCGGAAGGGTTGTGGTGTGTGTCCCAGACAGGAAACTGATCCACCGCGGTGCAGTCGAGGGCTCCGCTTGCTGTCATGAACTCGCGGGGTCTCAGATATCACAAGATTAGATGATGGATTGTTGTGTTTACAGTAAACCGGATTGTTGTGTTTACAGTAAACCGGATTGTTGGGATAATTAATCCCCAGAAAACAAAATCGAGTGATAGAGTGAAGAATAGAATCTGTTGAGGCAGCTAATGTGAAACTCCCGCTAGCTTGACTACTTCTAAAGAATAACAAGGAAATAACAGAAGAAAGTCAGAGATTAGAGACTAGAAACTAGAAATCTGCAAATTATCCCCCACGCGCTTCTCCTCCCTAGCTTCACCGATAAGTGCTCGTAGGCCTCGGGCCAAGCCCGCTCTTCACATAGGCCATATCAATCATCTTCATCTGCTCAATAGAGTCCTCGCCGCTGATCCAGTACTCAGTCGGGCGGCCCTTGACCTTGTTGACAAACTGCTCAAGCTGGTGCCTGTAGGACATCCAGAACGTCTCACCAGGCACCCTGTCGGCAAACTCAGGTCCGGCCTCAGCGAATGTGTAGGCCTTGTGCGAGTTCTTCTCCGTCCACTTCTTCACGGTCTTGCCGGCGCTGTCACGGATCTCATACTGGTCCGTGACATCGATGCGGTGCCAGAAGACACCGTGTATGAGACCGTGCAGCGTGACCTCACGCGTGCGCAGCTTCTTCTGGCTAGCAGCTTGGAGCTTCCCGTCGTCATCGGGGACGACAACCTCCCTGTGCTTGACGGTAATGTACGAAGTCCGCGGCAGGGCCTCGGTCCTCAGCGAGCTAGACGCCTCGCCGATGCCTCCGCCGGGGAAGCGGAATTTGGCCTGGAAGGCATAGTCGGCCTTGTCATGGACTCCCTCGGTGTAGGCCTCTGCATCACAGCTCACGCACTCCTCGGGGCTAGCGCCGAAGACTAGTCGGAGCGCCGCGTAGTTGTACGTACCCATGGACATCATGGTGCCGCCAGCGAGGGGGTAGTTGTAATGGATGTCATCTATTCCAGTTGTCCACCAGGGCAGCGACGAGTGCGTCTTGGCGTGTACAACGTCCTTCGGGCTAACGAAGGAGAGGAAGTATTGCCAGCTAGGGTAGAAGCGGTTGTGGAAGGCCTCGAGCAGCACGGGCCCATCGGGCTTGGACAGCTCGGGCAGGTTGAAGAGCAACTCGGCCTCGGTCGAGTTGGCGACGGAGGGCTTCTCGAGTAGGACATGCTTGCCAGCGCGGATGGTGCGGGCGGCCCACTCGAAGTGGAAGCTATTCGGCAGGGGGACGAGGACGCAGTCTATGTTGGGGTCGTCAAGAATGTCTGTTGGGTGGGGAGTACCATTGTTAGCGATTGTTTCTTTATCTTTTCTTCCAATTTTCCCCCTTGGTCTTTCAGCATTCGGGCGGGCGGATGCCACATAAGGAAATAGGTGGAAGGGGATTGCGGTGGGCATAATGCATCCTCTCCTGCAGGCCCAAGCGATGGAACTAGAGAGGAGACTTGGCGAACAACTCACCCTGGTAGGAGTCCTTGACTTCGGGAATCCCGTGGGACTTGGCAAACGCCTCAGCTTTAGTTCGGTCTCGCGCAGCGACAGCTTGCACGATTACTTCGGGATGCGACTTGGCAGGGATGATGAGGGCCAATGGTCTGCTTGCTCGATTAGTGCCTTCGGTTTCTTTCGGGGACCAAGGAGAACGGAAGAAAAAGGAAAAGAGGTAAGGGAAGCACACTCACGCAACGCTCGCCGCTCCCAGAATGCCAAACTTGAGTGCCGTGCTCTTCTTTTCCACCTGGGGTGGGCTGAAGGCCGACCAGATGCGACTCGCTAACGCTGCCATTTTTTTTTCTGGGGCGGATGGGAAAAGATCTGAAAAGTGTTCGGCTTGGTGTTGCCTGGCGTCGTGAGCTTCGTCTTTGTGCAGTTTTCTTGGAGCTCTGCGCCTCTCTTGCTCGAATTGCGCGAGGAGGTCGGATCTAACCGGGAAGCACAAAGGGGGGTTGGAGAGGGGGATTGAAGCCGACTGAGAAAGAAGAAAAGCAGGCTCACGAGGTGTTTTTGTCAAAGGAGAGAAGGTAAAATGACGCGTCGCTTGGACTCGTCGGCAGATGAGAGGAAGGACAGATAGATCGGTAGGCAAGATGGGAAAAATAGACAGAAGCCGGTGGGGGAGGAGTGAGATTCAAGCAAATCGATCGCAAATCGTCAAATGAGAGAGCAGGAGCAGCAGAGCCCTCGATAAAGTAGAGATTCGGCGTTTTTTTGGGCGGCGCCCGGGGAGCATTAGTCTATCCGGTGGCGCATCTGGTGGCGTTTTGGGCGTTCTAGCAATCCACCGAAAGCCGATGCTTCTACGCCAATAAAGGAACGCAGTGCTCATTCCTCCCGTCTTGGCATATCTAACCCTAGAAAGATTAGAAGATGACGAGATGTACCAACCCTCCTTCGTGTTTGGGAGCCTACGCGTACGAGTAGCGTTATCACTGGCCAGGCTCCGGTGGTGTAACCCTGGTAGACAACCGAAGCTGCGCTGGTGACCTCCCACACCCCCATGTGTGCGGACGAAAGTTCCTAGTGGCTCACCCACTTCGCTGCCAAACGCCGCCCGTCCCGCACCATCCTTGCCAGAAGGACCCTAGATTAGTCCGTGCTGAAGGCTGTTTGTCCTGCATTCCTACCCTACAAGTCCACCCACCCTACCACAAAGCGTCTCAAACTCCATTAGGTTGCGCACCAGGTCAACACGCCTACGTACTCCGTACTTCGTGTGAAGTAGGTGGGGGCCACATGCAAGATGAAGGAGAAGGGGAGGAAGATGTTACGAGCTTTAGCGGTTGGGAGCTAGACCACGCAGTTACGGGGCGAAATTAAGGGAAATGTGTTTTTGTAGATTGGGGTGAGGTGAGATCATAGAGAAGCTGATAATATGGTAATAAAGAGCTGACATGTTATAATACTGCAAAGTAATATAGACGGCTCGGCACCAGGAGGGCATTTAAAAATACGAGTTTGAATTCAGCACGGAGATTTGAACCTATGAAAAGAAAAGTATTACTGCAGCTCTCTTCTCTTTTTTTTTCCCCCTAAAATAAGAAAGGGAAAAGTGGAAGAGTCAAAATGAAGAGACAGATATTGCTGCCTGGAGGGCATGTTTACGCAAAGACCTTGAATGAACCCGAGATGCCATCCTGGAATAAACCCTGAGGATCATACTTCCTGCTTACCGCCTGCAACTGCTTTTTGATCGCCCTCCCGTAACTGCCAATCGGATCCTGTGACTTGTCGGCGTACCCGAGATACTGGAACGGCATGAACAGATCCTTCTTTCGCAAGATCTTGACCTGCCCTTCCAGGAACGCCTGGACGCGTCTCTCCACCACCTTATCATCGGCCGCGTTCGCGTAGGTTGCCGTTATGCAGACTGTCACACCGTCTTTTGCATGAGGCGTCAGCCCCAGTGAGTTGGTGCCGTTGGTGACGGGGAGTGGCTGGATCAGATACTGCACGCTGACACCCTGGATATCGGCAATTGTGTCTGTCCATTTCTCCCACGCCCGGAACAGCTGCTTGTAGAAGTCCGCGTCGGAAGTTTTAAAGGTGTAGACGAGCTCGTAGATGCTGTGGTCGCGTGATCATGTTAGCCTGAATGAGCGCTGCCGGAATTGAAGCATTTGAGGATGTGAAATCTGAAGAATGCAAAACAAACATGGATGTTTAATTTTCTTACCGCTCAACACTCTTCGGAAGCACCGCACCGAACCCATTCACCAGATCTGCCACATTATTGAGCGCTAGCGTGTTGACAGGCAGAATCCCTGGCATCGAAGTGAAGTTCTGGTAGACTGGGGGAAATTCGACGGCGTCGCTGTAAAAGATGGCGTCCGATACAGAAAACGTCGGCGACCCACCAGCATTGCTGAAGCCGAAGATGATAGACATCATGGCGAGATCGTCAAAGTTCTCCGGCTGCATGAAGTCGCTGAAGGCCTCGGCGTGGCCCTCCAAGACGCTCTGTGAGTAGTTGAACAGGATAACACCTCCCCACATCAAGTCCTGGGGAAATGCGGCCACGTCGAAGCGCGTTACGATGCCGAAGTTGCTTGAGCCGCCCTTGAGGGCGAGCCAGAGATCTGGGGAGGAGCTGGCGGTGGCATAGACAACTTCGCCGCTGGCAAGAACCACTTCGTAGCCGTAGACGTTATCGCAGGTCCAACCGTTCCTTCGGGACAGGAATGTCATGCCACCTATGTGAGATGAATCTAGTTAGCAACATGACAAGGTGAAAGTGTGAGTGCGCGTATTTTGGGGGCTGTCACTCAACACACCTGCAGTGGTGAAGCCTCCGACACCAATTCCTGGGATCCGGCCTCCCATGACTGTGACGTTATGCTTGACGACTTCCGGGAAGACGTCACTGCTGTACACGGCACCGCCGCCAATGCTCGCCATCGTCCCGTCATCGCTGACGACCACCGAGTTGAGAGAACGTAGATCGACGGTGACACCGCCATTCATGTTTGCCGCTCCAGCCCAGAGACTGTGCCCTCCGGCCCGGACAGCGAACTTGGGGGATGAAGAACGATCGCCGCGAGGAGACCTGCCGGACTGTCGTTCGGAACCTACGAGCTTGACGAACCGCGAGACGTCATCAGTGTTGGTGGGTCTGAAGACACATCCGGGGCTCAGATCTCTCTCTTGGCCGGCAAAGTATGCCTTCTGCGAATTGTTGTAGCCGGTGGTGCCGGGATAGGAGACGCGGCCGGGTAGTTGGGCATCGGCAAGTTCGCAGATGGAGGGATTCCGAGAATGAGCAAACACACCAGTGCTTGCCACCACAAACAGCGAGAGGAGGGTATGAAACATCTGGGAACAATTTAGGTAGGACCGATGCATGACTGCCGCTTTGATTTGCTTTGCTTTGCTTTGTGTCCGATAGAGGGTCTGATGATGAGGTGAAACGGTGTGAGTGCTATGGAGAAGTGGGTCTTTTCATCAAAGGAGAGAAGTCGGAGGCTTGGCTTGTGTGCAGGATGTCCAACCTTCCAAAGTGAGTTATAAAAGGAGGACCAAATCCCAATTGAAAGGTTTCTCCCTGCATTAGATGCACCCTTCTGCGATGGGATATTGAAGGAATGGCTAGAGCAGAGAGAACGGCACAGCGGCACCACAGCCACACGTGGGGGATAGGCGTTAAGCAGGCTGGGATGCAGCAGTATCTCGGTATCACCGGAAAAGTCAAATGATCCAAGGACCAGAGTCCAGGCTTTCGGTCTTGTCATGTTTTCTCGAGAGAGAGTCGAGACCCCACCGAACAAGGAACGGCTGAGGGTCATCCTGCATATGCATATAAGCAGAAGGTATATGTCGCTTTCGTGGGTAAAGGCGCCGAAGGATGACATGGGGAAGCGACTGCAACGCCGTGCTACCACCTCCGAAGTGGAGCGAAGACAGCCCAGCCTTTTCGGCGCATTAAATGAGAATGTACAAGTAAAATGGAGGCCGATGCGAATGAGACGTAGTTGATTAGGATTGCGGAATTGGGGCTGTCGGAAATGCGGCAAGTCTGGTATAAAGCAGTATCATTTGGTCCAGCTCTACTCACCCAGTGTTTCGGGACTGCGGAATATTATTAGTGTCCACTTTCTCGCGCACAATCCTGGTTCACGCTTATACATTGCCTTATTGTTGTGCAGTACACTAACATACCTACACATTATGCATGTACTCATCGTCGGAGGAGGCGTGGGCGGTCTCAGCCTAGCCCAATGTCTTCGCAAGCAGGGCATCTCTTTTCAGGTCTTCGAGCGCGATGCTTCCCCGGACTCGCGTTTCCAGGGATGGGCCATCGGCATCCACACGTATGCACATAATCTCCATTATACTCAGACCTCGCTATTCATATTTGCTGAATGATGTTGACACTACACACACAGCATCGTCGATAAGCTCCAGGGTTCGTTTCCGGACGACCTGCCGAAACTGAAGGATGCGACGGATCATCTCCAGCCTCTGAACCTCCCTGCTCAGATGGCTTTGTATTTCCCCGGTCGTGATATTCGTTTGGGCGTTGAGGTCAGTACATAATGTTCTATATATTGAGAAGAAAACAATGAGGGCTGGAAGAAGCGAAGAAACGGAGGAACCCCTACCGCACCAGCCTAGGCCCGTTGCTGAATTCTAGGAATAGGACACTCCTGAGGCACCAATCATTCGTTCTGAGCGTCACCGCCTCCGGGACTGGCTATCCACCAACCTTCCTATTGAATGGAACAAGCGTGTTCAGCGAATCGAACACGATGACGAAGGCGTCAGTGTCTTTTTTGAGGATGGCACAAGCGCCAAGGGAGACATTCTCGTTGGCGCGGATGGTATCAACAGCGTTGGTAAGTAAACAAAGACGTCCCGCCCTCCATTCATCGTCGACCATGCACCTACGTCTTATCCATCTACTTGTTCGTTTCCTTTTTTGCACCTACTTGCTCAACATCTAACTTTCAAAATCCAAGTCCGAGAGCAGCTACTCCAGCGCTCCGCAAGCGATCTCCTCAAGATTGTCCCTCTTGCTGCCATTGTCGGTGAGGTGACCCTATCGGAGGAGGCATTTCAGCGCCAGCTCGCCTTGGGTCACAGCGCCTACGTCTATATTAACCCCACCCAAGGTTTCGCCCATTTCAACGGCCTGCACGAGGTCCTCCCCGGCGGTCGCTCCGGCCGCCACTACTGGATGTTCATGCAGCCCGACACCACGATCGAGCAGGCGGACCACTGGCTCCGCAATGCCACCCAGCAAGAGAAGCTGGACTACGTGCTCAGGGCCACGGCCGACATGCCGCCCCAGTTCCGTGAGCTCTTCGAGCTGACGCCGGCCAGCGGCATCAAGCCCGATATGCACATCTGGCGCGATCTCGAACTCGAGAGTCTGCCGGCCGGCCGTGTGATCCTTTTGGGTGATTCCGCGCATGCCATGACGCCCTTCCGTGGAGAGGGCGGGTACCATACCTTCATTGACTCGATGAATCTGTCCCAGCTTCTGGCTGGGGTCGATGGCAGGGACCTTGGCGCAATCAAGGCTGCTGTCACTGAGTACAACGCCGAAATTCTTGAGCGCGGCGCCGAGGCGGTGCGCAATTCGAGGGACGAGAACTCGAGCAAGCGGTTGAAGAATAAGGATGCTAAGATCACTACCGCCAACCAGGCCGTGAGGCCCTTGCCTCGTCTGCCAATCGTGCTGCCTGTGCCGAACTAGGTTGGTGCTATAACGGAAATGGGCTGTCGTCGACCGTCTATTTCTTGATAGTACAAAGGAGTGCTGAGTAGGATACAACTAGTTAGCAATAACGATTGTCTGTATATTTGGTAGTACTCTTTCTTCCGAATTCTTGTCTCCGTCACTCTGATCCAGTCATAGTGATGTTGACCTGACTCTTGCCATCCCTTCAAGGGTCTAATCTGTCTTTAGTGGTCGATCCTTCAAGTCGCGATCCCTCTTCCCCTTGATCGCCTGTATCATTTCGACCCCAACACTAGCACTAACACCCTCTTCAACCTGCTTGGTAAAGAACCTATCCCGATCTAGAGCCCTCACTGACTTCCTCCGCTGCTTCTCCGCCGGCGTAGCACTCAGCGTAGCCTTGCTTTTCTCTTTGATCCCATCCAAGTACTTCACGCGAGTAATATACTGCTGCTTCCTATCCTTCCGTATCTGCTCGGACCCGATGCGGTGCAGGGTATACCTCACCGCCGAACGCAAGCCCATGAAGACATGCTCGCTCACAAAGATGGTAATGGGCATCGCCCACCACGCACCCCCCGCCACCACGCCAGATCCCCCATACAAATGCACGATAGCCCCCGTCGAAATACTTCCCATCCATGTCAGGAACTCGAGAGAGTTGATCCACGGCCCGATGCCGCCCGTCCGCACGGGCGCAGGCCGCTGCTGCTCGTTGATGATCTTGAAGAAATCCGTGCGCAGCTCGAGGACGTTGTTTATGAGGAAACCCATCGGCAGGAGCGGCCATACGGGCGAGAAGAGCGCGAGGTATCCGAACTGAAGAGCGATTTCGGCAATATCGTCCTGGACGTTGTAAATCTCGAGTGTGGCTTGGTTGCGAGCGCTGTTGAGGAACTCAACCTCTTCCGGGTCGTCGTTCAGGATCGACGCAGAAGCGGCATCGTGGACGGCCTTGTTGCGGTAATAGTCGTGATACCACCGTTGGGCTTTGCGCTTTACCACGGGGAAGAGGTTCTCTTCAAAGAAGGCAAAAATTTGGCCCGTGACCGTCAAGGCGATGACTTCGGTCCGCAACCTGTCCGGATCCACGCTGAAAGACCGGTTCACGGTGAGGAGGTACTTTTGTCCAAATGCGCCGAACATGGTCCGCGTCATCCTCTCCAGCTTCGGCACGATGTCTTTCCCGAACGGGACGTAGATGAACGAGGTGATGAGGATTGGGAGGTAGTTGGTGATGATTTGGAAGATAAAGGTCTTTTGTGTGCGCGACATGTCGTAGTTGTCGGCTGTTCGATGGTTCTCGAAATCGGCAAGCGCGGTGGCGACGTTTTCGAGGAAGTCGTTTACGTAGGGTAGGATGACGGCGAATATGATAGTGGGAACGTATTCCTATGTCAGATTTATTAGCCTTTGATCCTAACCAAAGGGGCGGAAAGAAGAGAGGCGCACCATGAAGTTTTTAAATGGCCCGCCGTAGCTCTCCGACACAAGCGTCTCGACAGCAAATACGGCAAGCATCAAGATGCTGAGAATCGTGGCGGCGAAGAGAATGAAAGGGATCTGCACTAGCTGGCGAGAAATTTGCTTCCATTTGGGGCAATAGTGCCTCGTCCGGCCCGCCTCATCCACGAACATCTTTTCCCATCTGAACTGCGGGCGAGTGATCTTGACAGAGCCCACACCCCTCACTTTCCACCGAATGCTAAGATCAATCTCTTGAAGCTTCCAGTACTCCAGGAACACGGTGCACCACACGCACGTCACGATTCCGTAAATGGCAGAATAGCCGGGCAGCCACCTCCACGCAATCAACCCCGTCACTGCTGGGAAGGTTAAGAAGACCACATACGCTTCGATGAAGGCAAAGTAGAAGGCGACCTTTGTGCCGAGTAGGTTGCGGATTTGGTCTAAATCTTCGTTCGTGAGCACCAGACGCCTACTCAGATGTTTCATGAGGCTCGAATTCGTCGCCTCGTTGTGCAGCGGGAAAATGGTCCTGACTCTCTCCCACTGGCCCCAGCCGGGCGTGATCCCGGCGCCTCCGAGCGGCTTGGGCCAGTTGACGAGATGGCACATGGAGAGTATGTTCTCTGCTTCGAAGCCGTCCCGGCCCATGGCCTCTTTGCTCTCGCCCGGATGTGTCTGAACGATGCCGTACAGCCAGTCCTTTATCCTGGCACCGGTGTAAGTTTTAGGAACGGACAGGCGTTGTGAGAAGTTTGGACCAACCGGGAATTGTAAACCATGGTTTGCAGGAGCTCCTGGGGGGCTTTAGCGAAAACGAGCAACGTTTCGTCATAGCCGGGTCGTACTTCCGTATGGAGCCCGGCACTCTCGGGGTCATGAATGAGAGTGGCGATGTCCTTCGCAGCGGTATCCACGTCTTTTCAGAGTCAGATCGAAGCTTACTTGGTAGACCCCTATTTTTAATTCTACATACCGACGTCTTCAAAATCGTAGACGATGACATACTTGTCGTTGTACGTGCCCAACTGCATCGGTCCCGGTTCTCGCGTAGGCGTCGGCCGCACAAACCGAAAGCCACCCATGGCAGTAAATGAGTCGGCGGCCCTAGCCGCAGGAAGAAAAGAAAGAAAATAGTTCGGAGATAGCTCTAAATTAATTACTTCAGCCTCAGAAGGTGAATATTTAAATATTGCTGATCGGCAGAGACTGGCTTAGACGCGTCAGCCAGCCCCACTGCCAAGCAGGTTTCGGCACCGGATCGTGAGAGTAAGCTGCATATTTGTCCTTGGCTTTGTAGTGAAGGCTTAGGAAGCTGAATGCAGAGCTAAAAGGGCTGAGTAGGTGCCCATGAGACGCATTCTTCGTGTGGGGGGAGCCATTACTTGATCTGTATTATGCGATGGGGACTGTGCTGTCCATTCTTGACCACTACCGCTAGTATGCTGGTCCCTCACAGCAAAGTACATCACTGAGTTAGTCCCATGCCCGATAGTATCCCAGATTTCTTTCTTGGCTCGCGACCAACACTGTCCAGCTAGTCAGCCTTATGTGGACGTTGATTGCGGAGACGTGGCAGATTCGTGGGTCGAACAACGGGTTGAATAGCGATAACGCAGTAAAATATGCAGACACTTTGACTCTTAGACACTCTTTCTGTCGATTCACCTTTAGGAGATCTTGGAAGTCGTGCTGAGTGTCAGGCGGCTGCTTCCTTGGCCACGGACGTGAGCCACCTATTCTTGCTGGGCAGGAAGCTCGTTCACTACCCCTCGATTCAACATACCTAGCGAGCATAGGTGTTATCCGGAGGCACAGCTACATCCAGGACTTGGCACAAACTAGCTACCGAATGGATCAAGTTTCCACCTCGAGTAGGTGTCCTTGCTTTTGTCATCACGAAGACAATCCTTGTCATCGTGTGTGTCTTGTGTCTTAGAGGTCCCCATCCGCCATCCCACCCAGCTTTTCCCATTGCATCGAGAATGCCCTCCTTCTACCCTTAGAATTGTTCCAGGTTCCTCAGCCAATCTGACGTCTGCCAGATCTCTCATAAACCTTGCAGCGGCTGCCTGAGAGAATTGGTCATCCGCCATTAGCTACCCATTCAGGCTCCGCTTCTTATTTCTTCTATGTGTGATGTAACGGTCAGGCTAGCCTAGTCTGTCTCGATGCATTTCGCGTCGTCTGCAGGGGAGTAATCTTTACCCTGTTGATATCTGAGCGATGGATGGATAGTGCGAGTAAAAGAGAGATTATTAGAAGAAGAGACACCTCTCGAGTTGCCGCCATCTTCTCTATCCGATCATGAGCCAGTGTAGATGAGCTGGGCACTGGATGATGCTGGTGAATTACTACGAATGCAGGAGCCCCTCTCTCACCCGCCCCGTTTCCTAGAGGTGGTGCGGATATGTTGCTTCGACATCGCAGCGTAGAGCTGAGTAGCGCAGCTCATCTGCGCAATGCCCACACCAGCCGCAGTCCTTATCGCAGATATCATAGTTATAACCGACGTCCAGGTACCATGTATTACTAGATGCCGACCACACCCCATCACCACGGGATCCTCCTCCGTAGTTGCCTCCACCACCGTTCCCTCCACTGCCCTTCTCCTCGCGTTTCTTTTTGGTTTCGGTCTTGCTAGCTTGCCCTTCTACAGCTGGAGTTGCCGGCACGAAGCGGATGGGTGGCTGTCGATGCAACGGAACATCCGAGCTTGGGAGAAAGATGCCATCCTATTATTATAGTATATCAGCATAATTTCTCGTTTTATACGCCTGGGAGGAAGGGCATACGTAGCCATAATCAGGCGATAGTGCCAAAGTCCCGAGTTCCCCGGGTTCCTCTCCTTGACCAAACGAAGTGCGGAGCTGCTCAAACTTTTTGTGCGCCAGTGAATTGCGCCGATGCTGGTTCAAGCCTTGCTCGTCCCGGACACGTTTTCCGCAGGGGCATCGTATCCCAGGGGGTTGTTGGCTTGACTCTGGGCGGTTCGACGAGCCGTTGCGTGGCTCGGGTTGCTTGGGCGAGTCGTTTCGATGCTGTTGGAGTGCTTTGTTTGATTTGAAGCTTCGACCACAACATCTCACCTCTTGCAAATGAACAAGAGGGGGCGCGGGGGTTGTTTCGTTAGGCATTTTCGGTGCCTGTCGGAAGGGACACACAGGATCACGGTAAGCGCTGCTAAGGACAGAAGAGTTGATGGCTGGAAATGAGGGGTTCCAGTCTGCAGCTGGGTTGATGCATTGGCTGGGACTATCAGGTCATTGGGCGACCGTGATTTCGACACCTTAGACCAGGCCTGGCTATACAACAGCACCACTCTTGTCTCAGACTACACTTAATGAGCCAAGGCCGTACTAAACAGAGCCGGCGAGACAGTGAGCCTTCGACGTGCAAATACTGTTGAAATAGAGAAACAAACGGGCGCTTGGTGAAAGGTGTTTTGTCCACACTATTTCGCGAATGATATTCCGTGATATATTGTGCCTCGTAGTTTACCATAGTTAGGTGATCATCCATACAAATTAAGGTAGTGATAATATTGCTACACTAGTTTTCAGAATCGAAGGCCTCCGGCTAGGGTCAGGGTTGTATAGTGGCTGCTATAAAACAAGCAAGGGAGTCACCGCATGTGCAAGTATAGGGGCATTGTTGTGCTTAAATTGGCTGCTGAAGAGTCTTGGAAGACAATACGGATAGTACGAGATGATTATAGATAAGAAGAAGGAAATTGGCGGGAATTCGTGAGAGGTTGTAAGCTTTATTTCATTATTCATACTACTATGCTTGGGTATTTATCGTAATGCCTCAGTCTCTTGTATGGGCTTGGTTGTCTATACCTCAACCGCAGTCTGATCGCCGAATCCAGACAATTGATTTAACTGCAGGGCGCAGGAGTGTACTTCGCATGTTGAATAGTAGTGTATACCTGAAATAGCAGGCCTACATAAGTGCAGCCTGCAGGGAAGTTTGCAATCAGATACACTCCTCTAACCTACCCGCCGCAAAGCAGTTTGCTAGGCCAGCCCTGGAGCGGGACGGTTTGACCTGTGACGCCCGTCGTCTGGAATGGACTACCATGAGGACCAGGGGATGTAGGGGATGTAGGGGCCCGGAGTGGCCCTGGAATGATATGCGGTGTGGACCTAATACATGTATGCAGCTCTTGTGTGAGGGAAAGAATAAAAAGGGCTGGCACCCGCAACTCGTCCTGCGACCGCGAACGTGCTACTTGATTTTATTGGTACGTTCTTGGATAAGGCGATCTCGACGAGCGAATGAAAATGAGAAGCACGAATGTGCTGTTGGCCCTTTTGGTTCGGAGCGGGGAAATGCTTGAGCTGAAAAGTGAGGCGCGTGAAGGCGGCCAGATGGGGGATGTGACACGAAGCTGCTCCATGAACAGCTCACCTCGCTTTTCCTCTTCAGGATGTTTGGGAAGTTTATCTATCAGTGCCCTCCCGATCTAGAAGAGAAAAAAGGAAAAAGAACAATACAAAGGTGTCTCCTGAACTTGCCGGCTTCTCATAGTCTGGCAGTCCTGGAGACTACTTGTAGTAGAGAGTGGGAGAATCAGAGATTACGCCAGATTCCATTGTTGCCTATCCTTTATGGCTCTACCTGTTCCCTCAAACAACACCCGCACAAAAATGGAATCCCGGACGAGCGAGCAGTAAGGCCTTATACCCCCGTCTAAGAACAAAATTACAGAGTTAACGATGGAACCCTCCCTAGTTTCGACAACGAGCATAGGACTTTAGCGTGTCCGTTCTACAAGTTCGACCCTCTCAAGCACGAGAAATGCCTGCTCCGACCGTTAACCGGCACGAATTATGTGAAGCAACACATAATGCGGGCGCATGGACCATCGATGCATTGCCCTATGTGTGGCGAGGTCTTTAGAAGGGAATTCACCCTCAACGTACACATCAGAGAAAGAAAATGTATTCCACGCGAGTTCTCACTCGAAGGAATGACTCCAAGTCAGTACGAAAGTCTCGATGCTTTGCCACGCGGAGTGAATGAATCTGATCGATGGTACAAACTATGGGACCATCTTTTCCCTCACTCCCCGCCGCCTAACTCGCCGTATGTGGAGGAGGCATCTATTGAAAATCTGAAGTTCTTTCTTGACGAGTGGGAGGCCTGTGAAGGGTCTGATCTGGTGAGAAAACTTATTTGCATTGGCTCCGCGGATGTTTACACGCCCCAAAGCGCGTGCCGCATGATTGTTTCTGAAATTATAAACTTCGGACGCCGGCTTAGACGGCACGGAAGAACCTTACCGGTGGATGACAATGCGTCGCAGTCAGGGAGTATCGCTTCCGGATGCGCCAGTTCCGTCTTTTCGAGCAATAGTATGCTTAGTACTTCAACAAGACTCACAAGCTACTCGTTGATGGCTCCGCCGAACTTGACAAGCGTTGCGCAAGCCAGCGGCCTACCCGGTGGCCATCCCTCTCTCTCGAGACCTTGCAACGCACCCGACGTCACCACCAGGGCCAAGGGAGATGAAGGCCACCAGCAAGGGTGTGTCCCCGTCTCTACCCCTTCACGAAACTGGTCTACACAGGCTTCTCGTGACTTGGACTCATCATCAAAAGTGCTGGATTGGAACGCTCGTCTTGTTGAAAGTCCTTATATTGAACCCATGACTCGCGAGCCCGAGCTTCCTGGGTTTGAATTACATTTCTTCAGACTCATCGAAGGCTTCCAGGAAGAGACTAGACCACAACAATCGGCCGTAACAGCCACAAAAGCGCTGGATAGTGCATTGTCTCCTTCGATTGTTCCTCAGACGCGTCCACAGCAGCCGCCATCGGCGATGGATTCCCCTGAAAGCCAAGACTCTGACATTTCAGAGGACAATCCTCGTTACCATCTCGTCTTCGAAGTAGTCAATCGGCTTCTTCTCGAATACCAAGCGGTGAGAACCAAAGCCGGCGGAGAACGTGACCAAGAGAAGGGGAAAAGCAGAGACACGCACATCGCACCGAACACGGCATCTCCCGCTCAATTAGTTTCAAGCAAACCCTCGGCCCTGAAGCGCCGCAGACTCGACGACGGCGACGACGAGCAGGCGGACCCACCAAACTCGGACACAAGACTAAAGAAGGCATGCGCGTCGATAAATGGCAAGACCTTCGCGTGCCCGTTTTGGAAGCTGAATTTCAAGAAACACACCAAATGCTGCAAGCATATCATCACGAAAATCAGCTACGTGAAGCAGCACCTGCGGCTAAAACACCAGTTACATTACTACTGCCAGCGCTGCTATTGCGTATTTGCCGATTTTGAAAAACAGGAAGATCACGTCCTCAATGTTCAATGCAGTCGACCACCTGGCGCACAACCCGAGGGGCTTTCGCGCGCCCAAGACTTGGCGTTAAGCCGTAAATCAAACTCGGACGTGTCTGTCGAGGAGCAGTGGTTTCAAATTTGGGACCTCCTCTTCCCAGGTGTTCCTCGGCCAGCGTCGCCGTACATTAATGCTGACAGGTCTCCTGACTTATGCTGCTTTATTGAATTTCTGCAGAGCGAGGGTCTTAGGATCGTCAAGGACGTTGCGAATTCTCGCGGATTGATAATGCTCGCGGAAGACGAGGGTGATGTTGATAGAATCCTTCAAGCAGCCCTTCATATGATTTCCGAGAACTGGCTGTCCTCCGATGGGTCCCTCCTCCCGGGATCCACGGCCGAAGGAACAGCGCCTGCAACGAGGTCTAGCCCGTCGAGATCCGCCCTTGACAGCGGTGCCCCCGAAACGCCAGGTGGCCAACAGCTTACTGAATATCCTACCGCCTACGACGCATACGCTTTCCTAGAGGAAGGATATGGCCATCTGACGAATTTTGATGAGCTCGTCGCGGGCACAGGACATGAAGACCCCAAGGTTGCGAATAATGGCATATCGAACTTTGTCGCCGGGGCGGATTTAGGGTTGGGGGGACAATGAATATGAAAAGAGAGCGTGGAGCCGCGTTTAGTTTTTTTTTTTTTTTTTTTTTTTTTTTCTTCCTTCTCTTTTGATCGAATGGACTGGATCTCTTAATTGTTCTCACAATATTACAATTTAAACCCGGCCACTTCTCGTGTGCTGGAACTTCCACTGCTCGTATTTTCCAATATATGTAAATCTTTTCGTTCCCTAGAAAATATTTACTGGACCTAGCCCAAGGAGGTCAGGATTTCGCAGGAGGCGAACCTCAATGATAAGGCGATAAGGAAACTGGCGGCGAAAGTGAGAACTTCAGCCACAGAAAACACATTGCCAGTCTTATCGATGACGGAGTAGGAGGGACACAACGTTGACGTAGACCTTTGAAAGCCATGTTCAGCACCAAGTAAGATGGAACTGGTATTATTGGGCTTTACGAGCTTCTGTTTAGTCACAATGGCGACCTGGCCTCTCATAGCTCCGAAAGTTAGGATTATATACGCTATAATGTATAAAGCTTGCTACTCATCTCGGCCTTTCGTATCACACACCTAGGCAATGAAATCTTAACCTATCAAGCACTACACAAATACAAGCCAGCTCCTATAACTAAAGCTAGGTCGATAATATGATCTCTGTCTTACGGAGCGAGCTTAATACTTGTTTTTAGTCCTCAGAAGTATCATACATCTCCGAAAGGAACCGTGAAGATCTAGTTGGCCGATCATTGAGCCTCCGGATACTTCCACCTCGTCGACTCTGAAGTCTCTCCTTGTTCGTCGAAAATACGAAACAGTATATTGACATTACATGATACTAATGTCATGGATACCATCCGCGGCCCCTAGATGGTAGAATCGGTAGCTTATATACGGAGTAAGCGTTAACTGTCTTCGTGAATTTTATTTCACCAGATCACTTCGCGATGCAGCCTACCCCTGCAAGTTCGTCTCACTTTATGCACGCACTTCCCGAGTTTTCATCAGAGAGGGGCACTTCAAATAAGTTTAAATTGATCGTGCAACAACGAACTCCTCCTCCAGTGCCGTTGATGGGGAGCTGCAGACCGAGCAGCAACCACGGACATTTATACCTCGCCAAAACCCTTCCCGCAAACGTAAACAGTCAAACTTAAAATTTTGATAGCTCTAGGCAACCGGGAAGACCAACTTCTGCCCAGACATAGCCTGGCTCCGGATTACATTAACACCGCCCACGACGCCGTCCCACCCACCAGGAGAGATCCTGACGGGGTGCGTGTCGATGAGACCACGGTCCAGCAGGTCCTGGACCGCTGCAAAGGCCCGAGCACCGAAGACGCGATCCTCGGGTCTCTCCTCACGGCCGTACTCGCCCTCCAGTGCGACCTTTCTGCCAAAGATGGTGAGAACCATGACCCAGGAGGGCTCGATCGTCAGAGAGCGGGTCTGGGCGATGGTGTCACGGAAGGGCTCGAGCGAAACGTAGCGGCCGCCGGCGCGGCCCATGGCGGCGTAGCAGAGCTTTGTTGTGTCAGCTTGGGATACGCAGTCTAGAGCGAAGGCGAGCTCGCCATTCGTGTATGCCTTGATGTCGGCGGCGCATGTTGGGTTGTGGTAGTCGAAGACCTTTTCGGCGCCGAAGCGGTAGACAAGGTCAGAGTTGGCGGGCGAGCAGGTGGCGATCGGGCGAAGTCCAGCACTAAACATCATTGATGGTCGTCAGTTAGCCATTCGCATTCATAAAATGTCATTAGTTGGAAGGAGAAAGCGGAGGAAAAAACAAAGAAATATCTTACAGCTTGAGTAGTTGGATTGCACGGGTACCAGTGGCCGTTGCTCCACCGGAGACGAGCACGAACTCGCGGCTTTCTCTGTCCTCGTCGCTAGCAGGACGACCGTCACGTAGTTGATCCAGAGTCGCAGGCACACCAAGTTCGTGGAATAAACTGAGGGACGCGGTCGCAACTCCGGTCCCAAAACTAGAGCCCTCTTCAAAGCTCATGTGGTCGGGAATCTTGAGAAGCAGGTCCGCGCAGGCTCCGACGTACTCGGAGAAAGCGCCCACGTCTGGAATGAGCTTGTTCATACCGTGGACCAGCCCTGCGACGCGATCGCCCACGGCTAGCCTACCGGATTTAAGAGCCTCCTCGCCGAGAGCTACTACGGTGCCGGCATAGTCGTAGCCGATGATGGCGCCGGGAGCGGCGCTGTAGTCGAGCATCTTGGCGTCGGCTGGGTTAATAGCCACCGCCGCCGTCTTGACGATGGCCATGTCGGGGGCGAGATGGGGGACTGGTACATCGTTCTTGATGCCTAGCTCGCCAGGTCCTAGGGCCACGATGGCCTTCTGGGTTTTGGGCAGCTGGATGGAGGGGAGTGGCGATGACATCACGCTCGTTGGTTTCCCGGATCAGTCGTTGGATCTAGGGGTGCTTGGACAAGCCGACGCTGGGTCTGCCTGGTACAGGAGAGGAAGAGAGGTTGTAGATATTACAGGGTAGAAGATGGTGTCTGGGTGTTTTCCAAGATGGGGGGCTTGAGATACGCGATGGCAAACGAGGATGATAACGCCGACACCTTCGCCAGTCTAGTTCTAGCTAGGCCTTGTCTCGTGCCCCATGTAGATTCCATCCTATCAGCAGGTGTACATAGATGCATGCTTATCTGGACCAGTAAGATAAGATAACAGCAGCCATCTATTTTTGTCTGCACCCGTCAAGTTACGGCCATGTCAGTGGCCCCGAGAGCGGGGCGGAGCGGCGAGAATCGGCGACGGAGGGAGTCGGCCGAGTCGGGGTTGTCTTATGTAATGAAGCACCGATTTTACGGTTACAGTAATGCGGGGAATCACCGAAGCGAAACAAAATCCCCGAATGGAACATCGGCGCCACACAGCCGCACCACCCACTCTCAAGGGGTCATGGCGAGATTCTCAGCTCGCCGGTTCACGCACATACTCTTTGCTGCTGACTGGTGGGCGACTTTTGGTCTGTCAGAAACCCGAATGTGTGGTCAATGATGGCACCACTTTCCGTCTTCGTCTTGCGCCAATACATCCCGACCTCCCTTGTTTTATGCAAACAACGAATTGGCGAATTCACCCTCTACCTACCTACACCTCATATTACATACCATACAGAGACCTATACAACACCATCACCGTCACCCACCGCCGCCCCTGGCACCACGCCGCAATGCCTTCGAACAGTGTTCCATTTCTCCATACCTAATGTGATCGTGTGTTTTTGTTTTTCGTTCCATCTCTCTCACACCCTTGAGTAGAAACATCCAGGCATTGAGACAAAGACGAAGGCGGAAGTGAAGTGTGACCAGCGCAACCAAAATTGAAGAGCTGCCCCAGAGAACAGAACACGATGCCCACCGCAGATGCTGCAGTATGTCCAGCCCATGCGACCAAGGCTGCCACAAATGGAGAGGTCAAATCCAACGGCCACGGGTGCCCTGTCCCTTCCCATGTTACTCCAGAGGACATCCAGGCCAGTGTGAGAGAAGTAGTCATTGATCACTCCAAGCTGCTCCCGATCCCGAAGCCGCCGTACAAGAACTTCTTCGGCGTCATGGGTCATCTCGCGGACCTGGACCGCGTTCTCCCGGTACAGTCCTACTGGAAGTTCATGGACGAGTATGGGCCCATCTTCCAGCTCGATCTGGGAATGACCTATCCTAGGGTATTTGTGGGCAGCCGTGACCTCGTTGACGAGATGGCCGACGACACGAGGTTCACTAAGTTCACTCACCGGCTGCACCAAGAAATGAGAGCTGTCTTTGGAGACGGCTTGTTCTCAGTCGAGTCGACGGATCCCGCTTGGGGAAAGGCTCATAGGTTGCTCCGACCTGCGTTAGGTATGTGGAAAGCATGCATTCCTTCACTCCTTGGCCATATCACGATCTGTTCGGTCAAAGGGCAAATAAGCGCCAAATGCAGTAAAGATATTTTGCTAACCACAGACCTACTAACAGGGCCGGTCGGATTGCGTGGAATGTTTGATGATATGTAGGTACAGACTAGCTTCTCGGAATTTCGTCCGAGGCCAAGAGAAATCAGATTGCTGATATTCGCTGCGAAACCACAGGCAAGATCTCGCGGCTCAGCTCGTCTTAAAGTGGGATAGATTTGGTCCCACCCACGAGATCGAAGTCATCGAAGACATGTCGCGCCTAACATTCGACACCATTGGCCTCTGCGCCTACGGCTACCGATTCAACGAGTTCTACTCGGAGGATCCGCACCCGTTTCAGAAGCAGCTCAAGGAGGCCATTGTCGAGTCCGGACGACGCGCCAACCGCCCCGACCTGATGAACTCGCTTTACTACTACAAGGACGAGCAACATCGACAGGAAAACATCACCAAGATACGAGAGCTCTGCCGCCAGATCATCCAGGAGCGTATTGACAACCCCAAGCCGG
The DNA here is from genome assembly GCA_002812735.1 of Scedosporium dehoogii. Taxonomy (NCBI): domain Eukaryota; kingdom Fungi; phylum Ascomycota; class Sordariomycetes; order Microascales; family Microascaceae; genus Scedosporium; species Scedosporium dehoogii. The sequence continues at coordinate 60,572 of PGIR01000152.1, forward strand.
ACGCCAAGGATCTCCTCAACATCATGATCCACGGCGTTGACAAGGTGTCGGGCGAGATGATGGGCGTCGAGAACGTCATGTACCAGATTCCGACTCTGCTTGGTGGCGGATACGAAACCACCAGCTCCACTCTATCATTCATCTGGTACCTCCTATGCAAGAATCCAGAGACCCTCCGCAAGGCGCAAGAAGAGGTCGACAAGGTCGTCGGCGAGGATGTCCTCACATACGAAATGATCCGTGAGCTCAAGTACCTTGACGCCTGCATGAAGGAGGCCCTGCGCATCCAACACCCTGTCAGTCTGCTCACCAGGTTCTCTACCCGCGAAACCGTTCTCGGCGGCAAGTACTTCATCAAGAAGGGCCAGATGGTCTCGGGCATCTGGCGCCACTTCCATCGGGATCCCGACGTGTGGGGCCCCGACGCTGACGAATTTCGTCCGGAACGCATGTTGGAGGTCAATTTTTCCAAGATGCCACCAAACGCGTGGAAGCCCGTAAGTTAACATTGTGACCAATTCGTTCATTTTTTCCCGCATTGCCAAAGGTTCGGTGTCCCTTTGCTTACACAAATATTTGTTACAGTTTGGTGACGGCTTGAGGGCTTGCATCGGCCGCGGCTTCGCCGAGCAGGAGATTCTCATCTGCATGTCCATGGTGCTACAGAAGTTCAACGTCGAGCTGGTTAAGCCAGACTACGAACTTCAGCTCACGGGTCAGATGGGTGTCAAACCAGTCGATCTCAAGATCAGAGTTCGCCGCCGCCAAGGCCGATCCCTCACGTTGGGCATCCCAGGAGGCGGTAGTGCTTCTCACCAGAACTTAGCCGCCACCGAACAGCAACCGCCGGTGAAGGTCAATGGCACAACCACCCAGCACGAGTCACTAAAACCCGTTTCTGTTCTTTTCAGCGGCAACCAGGGGACTTGCGAGTCCTTGGTTGAGTCGTTCGTTGTGAGCGCCCGCCGTTTCAACCTCGAGGTCACGGACATCCGAGAAATGGACGCCGCCGTCGAGCACCTGCCCACCGACAAGCCCATCCTCATCATCACGCCATCATACGAGGGTAGACCCGCGGACAACGCAAAGAAGTTCGTCTCGTGGGTAGAAGCCTGGGCATCGAAGGGCAAGCGGCTTCCCGACGGTGTCAAGTTTGCCGTGTTTGGTGTGGGCAACAGCGACTGGGTCCACACGTTCCACCGCATCCCGAAGCTAGTCGACGAGAAGCTCGCGCAAATCGGCGCCGAGCGCATCTTGGAGGCTGGCTTCACGAATGTGAAGCGGGATCTCGTCGGGTCCTGGGAGGCTTGGAGCGAGAAATTTTGTGTCGCTATCGCCGGAGCAGGAGCCAAGCAGAAGCTGAGCGACAGGGCCGGCGTAGACGTGGTCATTGAGAATGCCCATCTCAAGACGCCCCAGCAGGCTCTAGACGGCGAACAAATAATCTTCGGTACTGTCGTCGCCAACTACCAGCTAGCAGATGCTTCCGTGGGTTCGGCGAAGCGCCACCTTGAGGTCCGTCTCCCCCGTGGAGTTGAGTATAGGTCTGGAGACTACTTGGTTGTCCAAGGCCAGAATCCCGACGACACCGTCTCTCGTGTGATGAAGAGGTTCAGTCTCAGCTCCGATGACGTGATGAGTGTCCCACTCAGCAAGAAATCATTCCTCCCCACTCAGCCAACGGCGGTTGAGGAATTCCTACGGAAGAACGTTGAGCTCGCCGTGCCTATCACGAAGAGGCAGCTCTCAGCTCTCGCCAACTGGGCCGGCGAGAACAGCGTAGAGAGGACACGCCTCAACATGATGCAAGAAGAGTCCATCTATCAGGGATTGCTGGACAAGCGGTACTCGATCCTCGACGTTCTGGAGGAAGTGCCTGGACTTAGTCTGCCCTTTGGTGTTTACATCGACCTCCTACTTCCACTGATGCCACGCACATACTCCATTGCTTCATCACCTCTCGACCCGCAGAGCCGCCGGCTCGAAGGAGCTGACAGCGGTAGTGGCCCTATTGCTGCGCTAACGGTCGACATCTTCGAGTCCCCCGCCATGAGCGGCCACGGCACGTTCCATGGCGTTGCGAGTTCCTATCTTGCCCGCCGCAGCATCGGAGACCGTATCCCTTGTCTAGTGCGCCAGACCAAGGAAGCTTTCCAGCTCCCGGTTGATACCAAGACGCCAATTGTCATGCTTGCCGCAGGGTCTGGTATCGCGCCGATGAGGGCCTTTATCCAGGAACGCGCTGCCACAGCCAAACAGGCGAAACCTGGCGCGGCGAGTCTGGGACCTGCTCTTTTCTTCTACGGCTGCCGTCACCCTGAAAAAGATTACTTGTATCGCGCGGAGCTGGAAATGTGGGAGAAGGAAGGACTTGTTGAGCTCATTCCATGCTTCTCCAAGCCCAGCGGCGGGAAGAAGGGCGGGCGGCATGTTCCCGACGCACTGTGGGAGGACAGGGAGCGCGTTTGGAAGTTGTTCGGCGAGGGGGCTAGGATTTACGTCTGCGGCAGCGCCGCTCGGCTGGGAATGAGCTCCGCAGAGACATGGCGACGGATTTGGAGGGAGAAGACAGGGAAGAGCGAGGTTGAAGCGCTTGAGTGGTTGGAGCAGGTCAAGAGTAGTCACCAGTACGTCAGTGATGTGTATTAAGATTCACGTCGTTTGGCTGGAGCAGATTTTTTATTCATTGTTTGGACACCATTCCTATCCCTGCCATCTGTCTAGAGCATACGAGTCACGAGTTTATCGGGTAGTCAAGCAGCTAGGCTCAGACAGATAGGGCGCGTAGATTGTATGAAAAAGAACACCCTAACCCTAGCAGCATCTTTAGCGAGTCCGCCCAGGTGGTTTGGTTGCCTCAGATATGTCTCTATCTACGTCAGTATTTATGAGAATTTTGTTTAAAAAAAAAAAAAAAAAAAAAAAAGTATGGCGCAACGCAAGGAGACCTCATTCTCCGTTTGCTTCCTCGTTTCATCACGTTAAGTTACCCGCTATCCCTAACTAAACTACCGCAGTTCCCCGGCTCTTCGCAAGGAATCCTTTGAGTAGCCAGCATGAATGGCTTCGGGGGAGTATTACAAGACACAACTCTCCCTGGAAGATATTAAGTGAGAATCTCACACTCGGAGAGTTCCAGTCTGCTCCGTGTTACTTGTACCGGATAGGGCGGGAGGACTTCGGCTTCGGTCTAACTTGAGTCGTCTAGAATGTATTCAACTATGTTCAGGGGCAAACTACGTAGCCAAGAGTAAGAGCTATTCTACCTGGTTCAAGCAGGATGGCGTAGAGCGAGTGTGGGTGGATTGTAAGAAAAAGGAAAACCGCCGACTTGGCGCATTGCATAGATAAGTCGCCGAAAGGAATATCATAATACATCAGCTCATTCATCGTTCGATGGATTACCCTTACGCGGTCACCACTAAATCCCTACGGATTTCAACAGAGGTCAACTAACATAGGACTATCCTATCATACCAGGGTTATATACCCGCAGCGTCTGACGCAAATTGCAAGTTTCACTCCATTCCAGCCTAACCCAACTTCGATCAAGACACTACTAAACACTGTTAACTAAGCCAGAAAAATGGCCGACGAGATTCAGCTCCCCCTTATCGACTTCGGTCCCTACCTGAACCCCCAGGCACCTGGCGACAGGGAGAAAGTCGTTGCCGAGGTTCGGGAAGCCTCCGCCCAGTATGGCTTCTTCCAGGTCAAGAACCACGGTGTGCCGATGGCCGCGCAAAAGGCTCTGCTCCAGAGCTTGGATAACTTCTTCAGCAAGCCTAAGGAGGAGAAGATGAAGCTGTCCTTCTTGGAGAGTCCCGGTCGCCGAGGCTACGAGTGCTCCGGTATGAGTCTTCGGGAGGGAGATGCTTTGCCTGACTCTAAAGAGGTAAGTCATAGCTTTATATAGACATAGACAATGACGTTTGCCCATAAAAAATCGCACGTCTCTTTCCATCCGTCGTCGTATCTACTTACGAGTATTAATTAAAAAAGGCCTTCTACATCGGGCGAGAGGACCCTGTCGTGGAGCCCCCAGGCTTCCACTGCCCCAACGTCTGGCCCGACATGCCCGAGGAAGACTTCCACGGCCCCGTCTGGGACTACTACCAGGAGACTGGTAAGCTCGGCCGCACCATCTGGGAGATCCTCCTCCAAGCCCTGGGCTACTCGACCGACCTGATGGACCAATTCGCGCGCCGGCCCATCGTCCAGATGAAAATGATCCGCTACCCCCCTGCTAGCAAGACCCTCGAGGGTCAGTTCGGCGTCGGTGCCCATACCGACTTTGGCGGCGTCACCGTCCTCCTCCAGCAGCCTGGTCGCGAGGGTCTCGAGGTCTGGGTCGAGGAGCGCCAAGCCTGGCTGCCCGTCCCCTCGATCGAGGACGTCTATGTCATCAACTGCGGCGACATGGTCATGAACTGGTCCGGCGGCGTGTTCCGTAGCGCCAAGCACCGTGTCATCAACAGGGACGAACACGAGCGTCTCTCGTGCGCTACTTTCTGGCACGGCGATGTTGGCGCCTCGAACCCCTTGAACCCCAACGATCCCAAGAAGGAGACGGTTGGGCAGTTGCTGGTTAAGCGCTTCGGTAACCAGTTCTCGCTCAATAAAGCGGTTTTCGCTGCGGCATCTTAAGGTAGCTTGGAGTCCCGATATATATCGATTACTTCTCGGAACAAGAATATGAAGCTTCTTTCTTCTTGCGGCAAATAGGGAGATTACTGTCCCATACTTTTAGCTGTATTTGTGAACCGTGTCTTTCAACTCCTTTCCTCTGCTTTCATTTCATTCTTAAACCATAAGAGTGCCTCAACAGTCAAATGCGTATTCAAGGGGCGGTAAGAGATGATTCGATTCCGCTGGACGCTACTAGGGACTCAATTTATCCCGAAGAGTGTAGTGATGGCGCCTGAGGCTCTTCCTTATTCCTCCGATAGCAAATTCAATCGTATGATATTTATAGCAGTTCTTTCTTCTTCTCTAAAGATATGCCCGGGGCGTTGCAGGAAATCATCAAAGCAGCCATTGTCGCAATAAACCATGGAGACAGGAACGCTTGTTGGTTATTTCCGCAACTGAAATCCCGGATTCTGGGGATTCAATTTCGCCCTTGTCTCCAGCGCTAGAAACGGCGGTTGTGAACTCGCGAGGTCAATGAGGCCTATTTCGGTTGCCTTCCGGGCTCTACGACCTGACTTTAAGAGTCTAATAACCCTAGCGATCAAGTGTTAGATCGTAACAAGCTGTAACCCTCCCGCAAATGAATGAGCGTACGGAAGTATCAAAGACCGTTATGTTGGCTCTCAGCCTTCGGAACATTCTCAATGAACAACTTTTCGAAAACATCCTCAAATTTAGCGTGGTCCGCAGCGTGCTGCATCCGGTGGCACCACGTCACCTCCTTCCCCTTATCGCTCGAGGGAACCGGCTCAAAGAGAAGCTCGCCGCCATTCTGTGCCGGGTCACCACCCTTGTGGGCCTTGTGCGGCATCCAGATAACCTGCGACATGGCCTTGACGAAGCCCTGGAAGGCGGTCATGTTGTAGTACTCGGAACCGTCCTGCGCGCCCATGGCGCGGGGTAGGTTGAATGCCTTGTACAGCTTAAGGCCCTTGTCCGCGTACGTCGGGAAAGGGCAATTCGCCTGATTCTTCCAGTGGTCGATGAGTTCGTGGTCGCCGCTGCCGATGATGGCGATGGATGTTTTGACGGGCAGGCTGTTCAGCGCCTCTGGGGTAGCTGTCTCAACTAGTCTCTTGACGTAGGTTTGGCACGCCTATGTTTTTTATGAGGCCGTTATCGAAATGAGGGAGTGAGAGTCGATGTGAGAGGTTGCTTACGGGGCAGAACCAATGCCGGATGAAGATGACTAGCACCCGAGGAGAGGCATTCACGATCTCCTTGAAAGGGACGTCTTTTCCGTTTCGGTCACGGACGTTAAGGTCCCACGCGGTGATCAGCGTATCGGCCGTTGGGACAGCATTGGGGTCGACACTAGGTGCCGGAGGGGCAGCTTGCGAACCGCCGGCCTCACATGCAGCTGGAGTCGCCATAATATACAGACAACAACAACTAGTTTAAGCGCGAGCGAAGCCTTCAGAAGGGGATACAAGCAAAGGACGACGAATAATTCGAGTAATAAAATTTGGTGATGATGAGAAGGATGAGATTGGATTCCTTCCAGAGCGTGCTCCGGGATCTGCTTACTCTGGGTGAGTGGCAATACTTGGCAACGGCCGCCTGTCAAATCAGAGCGGTCGAAATTGATCACCCCTGCCTTCGTATTTAAGAACAGTTCCGAATGTAAATCCTCGAATTTACCTAAAGTGCTCTTGACGCTGAGAGATCAGTGGTGTAATGAGGCTCGTGGGGTATCACTGAACTGAAAGGTAGAATATTCCCCTGCTATCCACTTGCTTCAGGCGATGCATCCGTCCCGAGTGGTAGATGTTCCCGTCCGGCCTACTCCTCCAAGGCCTCGTAGCCATTCCAGCTACCGTGTGGCTGTTCTTCTCGTCAGGAGGACGATTAAGAAAGCAATTTGAGTAACAGGATGGGAGGGGAGACCAGCATTCAACCTCACCCAATAGACTAAGTGGTTGTAGTCTGACTCAGCACCAGAAAGGAATATCTCACTCCCTCAAGAAGATACATTCGCAAACGGTTCCTTGTGGATTGACCACCCAGTTCATTAAAAGATGGCATCCTACACCAGAGGCCTCCTGGCTTCACCACTCCTCATCTTACGTTAATCATCCCTTCAATCCGTCAAACTGAAAAAACATCTATCGCCAAACACTCCTCAGAGACCATGAGGTAACTAGACCCTCCCAGATAGCAGAATAGCTCCCACGAGCTTCTCTCGGGACCGCCTCCCGCTCCCCTACTGACTCTGGTTCCTCTGGATTGACCGTGTGCTGTCCCTTTTCGGCGGCTACGGTGGCTTCTTTGCACCGGGCCTCCTTCTGCTCTCCTACATCTCCGCCGAGAGACCGGACGTCGTGATGAACCCGGCCCACGTCGTAATCTTCGACCAGCTTTCCGGTTTTCTTCATCCTCATCTTCGCGCTGAGCGCCTTTATGCTGCATTCGGCTTCGGATTGTTCGTCTGGAAGTATTACGAGGGCGCCATCGCCGTGGTACTAACTCCAAGACATAAAAAAATTAAATAAATAAATAAAAAGAAGAAAAACAAAAAGCTCACTCGCGGGTCGCTCCCAGAATCGAATCCTAGTTGCTTCCCACGAGCTACGAAAATTGCAATTTTCTAACCTTCTGAGTGCCCCAGTGACCACTTGGCCACTGGTCGCAGTCGCTACTGCTTGAGCTGCTCGGTTAGAAATCTGTCGAGGTAACCTTGTATATAAAGTTATTTGCGAGGGGAATGTGGAATCTGGGAAGGAGCGTATAGGTGCGGGCACCCCCCCGGACGGAAACGAGATCTTAACAGCATACTTGTTAGAATGCATATAGGGTTATCGAGGTGTATATAAAACGTTGCACGGAGCCGAAGGAACAAATTGGATGACCTAGTTAGCAGTGCGTCAAAAAGTAAGGAGCGTAGTAAAGCAGTGTTCTCGCTACTCTACTTCGGGCCGAGTCACCCTGCTGGTTAGACTAGAGGAATGGCGATAAGCCGTCTCCAAAGGTGTTCCTGTGCCCTGGGGCTGAGATCTCTAAACACAAGCCGACCTAGAATATGCTGAGCTGGAGAGATGGGGCCCAGTAGGAAACGGTCCTTGCGCTACCAACTATAATGCCGTCGCGTCTTTCACTAAAGTTCTTAACACTGATATCCAGGTCCTCCAGTCGAGGTAGACAGAGCGAACGGAGAAGCCGCAGACGATTCTCCTAGATGAACACCTCTATTAAACCTCTACTCAAGCACCAAGCTCGGTAGTTTTCATACTCTATGATTAGCTAACCCTTAAACGCAATCTCAAAGAAGAAGCATGCGTGGGCATGCAATATTAACGCCCGCCCGAATGTATATGTAGCGTTCATGTTATCGAGCTTTTCCATTACAATACCCTGAACCAAAAAAAAGGGGGCGGGGAGAACCCCGGGCTCTCCCCCGCCGTCCACCGTGAAGTCGTGTCCCTCAGCCCCTCTGATTAGTCGTCGGAAGTTCCGCGATTGGACGTGGCGTATCCATCTCATGGTAGACCGGCGGCTTCGGCGATGGCGTTTGAGCCCAACCTTCCGGCGTGGACCACTCCGCTTGGGAAGGCACGTAACTGGCAATCCTCGGCTCAGAGGGTACTACCTTATTCCTGCTGCGCTTCTTGAAGATAATATAGCTTATAAGACCCGAAATGAGAGCCACTAAAGGAATGCCCAGACCAAGTCCAAGCCCAAGACCTAGTCGGAGACTGGGATCCGAGGCGCCAGACGCAGAATTGCCATCCGTATTGCTTGTAGCTATCGCCGGTGATGAATCTGAGGAAGTCGGCGCGCTGCTAGAGCTGGTCGAGGAAGTCGGTGTGCTGCTGGAGCTGGTCGAGGAAGGTCGCTCGCGGGTGATGTTGAAATAATGTGAGGTGAAGCCCGAGTCTCCGGACCCGTCGAATCCTATCCCGAAGAAGAAGATGGGCGAGTCGTCGAGGTCGAGACCGTATGTTTGGACTTTCCAGGTCGCGCCGCCGGGTTCCGGGTCGCCGTTCTTCTTTGCTAGAATACGCATTACGGGTTAGAACGAAGATCAATGAGATCCGCAGGGCGCCACGAGGCAGCAATCCGGAAAGTCAGACCGTTTCCTTACTGAGTATCGGGGTGGCGTCCCCTCTAGCGTTCCCATTGAGGAACTGCTGCCAAAGCGTCAAAGTATAACTAGTCATGCCCGTGCTCCATTTCAACTCCTCGGTATCTCCTAATTTGAGGACGATGTTGTCGACGTAGAATAGGGAGGGCCCGGACTTGGGGGGATGTGAAAAGATGCCGTTGCTGTCGACGGCTGATGCTAGCCCACATAGCCCAAGCAGTGATATGACCCAAGGGAGGTGCATCTTAAAGCCCGGTAAATCTCTGGCATGCCGTCCCGATATCAGGCTGTCGGAAACGCGGCACTGATGGTTTAAAGCGATGGAAGACGTCAAAATCGTTCTCGATAAAAGGGAGGGGGAGACGCGAATTTACTTCGTCGGGTTTGTGTGCATGTAATAAACTGCGCCGTAGCGAGGGACCTGGCAGTGCAATCAGGATGACATGAGTGGAGTGGACCTGGCTTGGCGCGTAAACCCTTGTCCTTCTGCCCGGTACATCCATCAACTGATGCGACGTCCTAGCCCTGCTTTCTAACCTGCGGTACAATAACTTTACAACAATGCATGTCCATTAATCCACCTAGATCTACCTCGTATGTAAACTGGTAATAAAGGTTATTTCGATTAGCCCCTCGGGCTTCGATCGCATACCTACTTTCTCCTCTCGTGGTTATATTCACCTTATCCCAGGACTATTCCGAGGTAGTTAAGGTAATAGTACATTTACCATGTAGAAACGCTCATACATGTACTTCGTATGCTTGACGCTTGAGTGTCCAGTTCCCTGGTTTTTCCCAACTCGTCCTAGGGCTGACCGACCCACCCTCATTCGCATTCTAATTCGCGGGTGTCAGGTTAGCCAGGTACTAATTTGAATCCTTCCGGATCCCCCAAGGCTGGGGGCGGCCGCCAGACCCCCACAAAAGAACCGTAGCCAATCCTGTTCTCTGCCTCCTAATTTACGAAGTAGGATCACATATGCAATGGCTTCATTCTCAACGGAACTCGGTCCGTGATGTTGTTGGATCCAGCTCCTCAGAACATAGTGAATAACCCCAAGGTCCATCCTGTTTCCTTCATAGAGGAGTATGTTTTGTCTCTTTGAACCACTCGCACGTAAGATTACGCAGTTGTTCTACAAATCATAAGAATATTCATAAATATATCTGAGAAGAATATATACTGGATTCCGATATCTCCTTATCCCGCGCCCCGGATCCTCACGCGTCGTGTTAAAATATGGCACCCAGGACTGAGCCAAGATCACCCTAGATTTGCTGGTTTTTAGCATGCCTTCGGAGTTGGTCTAGGGCTTGTTCAGAGTCTTTTCCAGCCAGGCAAACATGACCCTATTCAACTCCTGCGGTGCACCAACCTGGCAGTGATACCCGGCCGACCCCTCGAACAAATGCAGCGTCGCCCAGTCGCCTAAAGCATCCTTCACCTTCTGGGACTGACCAGGCAAAGCGTGTTCATACTCGCCGTCGGCAATCCATACCGGCGTCTGGATTCGGTCCGCGATGCCTTCAAGTGTGTATTCCTTGGTCATCTGGAAGAACTCATAGGGAGACTTGGTCTTGAAACTCCACAGGCCCTGCAGCACGCCCCATCTGACCGTAGTTGAGACGTTGGGATTATTTTGAAAGCCGAGCACCACCTCGTCAAAGGCCTCTTTCTGACCAGATTCGTGCATCTGAACGAGCTCCGGCGGCAGATGTGACGCATATCCGTCGTACATGTTCCAAACTCCGCCGTCGAGCATAAGCGCCGACAAACGGGGCTCAAAGGCAGCTGCTCGTGCGTTAAGATACCCTCCAAGGGAATTGCCGAACAGGACCAACTTCTCGGGATCGACGAAAGCAGCCTTCTCCGAAAGGAGGTAGTCGACCACGGGAGTAACGACTCGCTCCCAGTCAGGAATGAACCCTAGGCCCTGCTTTCTGCGGACAGTCGGCTGTCCAGGACCTTCGTACGTAAAGACATTGTATCCACGGGCCAATGCCGGGGCCACTATGATGGAATACAAGTCCTCCTGTGCGGCGTCAAACCCATTGCCGAGAATCAAGGTTGGGCGACGCCCAGCACATTTGCTTCTGGGTTTGCTCCTGGGTGGCGTGTACCAGATGGCCTCGACTGTGAATCCGTCCGCTGGAATCTGCACACGCTGGCCCGGGACAGGAAGGGCTGCAATGGCTTTATCGAAGGCGGCGATCTGCTCGTCCCAAAACTCATTGATTCTCGGATCTTCCCAATCTGCACGAACGTACACATCCGCTCGACGAAAGTAGGTGGCCACGGAAAACCACGTGTCCCGGACATTGATCGGGTCGTATGCGATCTCGGGATCCAGCGCCTGTGCCTTTGTCGAATTTGCGAGGTCGAGCCAGGCTGAAGTGAAGCTATCCCAGTTACCAGGGATGATCCTTTTGGCAACGCCCAGAACGGGATTAACATCTGCACCGCCGTTGGCGACTTGCCCCAGGCCTTGAAGAATCTCAAAATGAAAGGCGTCGTCGTCGCTGAGACTCCAGATGGGTTCCTCGTTGGCCTGGGCGCTCGTGAACCCCGTTTGGGCGAGAGCGGACAGAATCGCCCAGACGATTTGGTGTGAGGATTTCATGATGAATGAGACACAGGTAGAGTCAGAGAATAAGATGGAAATGAGCTGGAAGAGAGTGTGACTGAGCTGCTGTCTGACCAGATCAAGACTCGATTCCAAGAGAACAACGCCGTCACATATTATATACCCGTTTTTACGAGGTGTAGTGGTGTTCGCCACTGGTGAAAAGTGCCGTGACAACAGCACCAATACCGGTTATCCAACATTTTTTTCAGTTAACATCCTTCAAGCCGCCAGTGATACCGTGCAAACGGGTTGGAAACGACACAAAATAGGTCCATGATCAACATCTCAGCCCCTATTGGGATGAATGATTCGACTTACACGACGTGAGGCACGCGCGTGCCATGCCGAACACGGTAATTTTTTTGCGAGAGCGAGTGCCGGGAAATGGACAGGCACGGGGTGGATCATGCTGCTTTGACAGCGAAATATACCATTCGTGGAGCCTGGCTTTTTTTTTTTTAACAACATCCTCGGGCCAGCTCTCTTCGACGCGTGTGCAGCAACCTGAATACGTTATTTACGACTTGCGACCGAAATTACCATGATACGCAATGCGGACTCAGCCAAGGCTTCATAATTGGCCTGGCCTACGAAGTAATAGAGACTAGGAGTAACCTAGACTCAGCCCCACTGTTGTCGCGGCCATTCCCAGTCCGGAATCAATGCTCTGTTTAAATGCCGGGTATTATGGGGTAATACACAAGAGGGAAGCCACCCTACCACTCGCAAATGGAGTAATAGCGACTTGTCTTCTGTGCTTCTGTGGGACGGCGGCACAGACAATGCCAGCTGGAGGTGCGACGGGATGTCGTCTAGCCATCAGTTTAGAGATCTGTCTTCGAAGTTGGATTGAGTCGACTGTCGGCCATCGATCGATTGGCCTACTTGCCGAATTTTCTTAGCTAGTTTTGACTGGGCGAACGTAAGGCTCAAGTAAACCGTGAAGCGTATAAGCGTCCGGGCTAACTATCTAGAGTTGGTCTCCGTCGTTGTTTCAATGCTCATGGTTCTGGGTCCGTGGGGACCTGCTTGCTCAGGCGGGAAGCGGCGGATTCCACGTGAAGTACGAAGAATCCGTCGTACAGGGTTCCCCCAACTGCGATGAAATATCGTGATCGAGGATAAATAGGCTCCACCATAAGCGTCGAGCACAGGCAAGCGTCACCACGTTGTCTTTAGGAGCACATTTATCCAAGTGGAGTCCAAGAGAAAAGGTGATACGAACGGCGGCCCCTATATAAAGGTATGGTTCATACATCCATTGCGCTGAAGGGCCAACACCTTCAGGGTGATTAGCACACAACCTCGTCTTACGTCTAGAGCGGAACACGAGAAGAATATATTCACAAGTGCAGTTAGAGCCCTTATGCTATCGAGGTCAGCCTGATCACACACACGGGAAACAAGTGACTTCGCCCCCTGTAGAGATTCACGCGTTAACCTCTTCAATTGGGCAGCCCGGTGCACGTTGGGGCACACGATGCACCAAGCCAAGTGTAAGTATGATGTGTGATGTGCAGAACCGTGAGCTAGCCAGCGGAACCCGGGCCCTAGAGTAAGGAGCCTCGAAACGAGCGTAAAAGTCTTCTGAGGGGAACGACCAATACACGGGATGCCCCTCTTCGAAGAACCGGGAGGCACAAGCCAAGGAGATATCTCGAGATCCTAGCGCCAACAAGGAGTCGGGCACGGGCATACTACTTGAGGCCTGGTTTCGATACCCAATGTTGGCGGTCGGCAATATTTGCTCCTGGTGGTCGATATATAGTGTGAGGCGCAAGTTGCGATGCTTAACTCCCGTAATGAGCTCTGCCGTTGGGAAATCGAGATTACTTCTCCACGTTTTTCTTTCAAGAGGTGAGCCCATAAAAAGTAAAACTCGCTGCTTTAGACTGTCAGAGCGGATTCCGCACGGACTCGAAGCGGACTGCCGATCCCAAAGTAGCTTGGCCAGAGCCGGGGTGCCACTGCGGGGAGCGACTCGTCGGCATATGGTTCCGAATAGGAATCTTCGGTGTGTATAAAGGTGGAGACCGAGCCGATAAACAAAGATGGGATAAATCCGAATTGCTTAGGAGTTCAATATCTCGTTTCAATAAGTCGTCAAGTATATGCTATCGGAAAAGATGAAGGGACCTACCCACGTTGGTTTCATCCTTATGCTAGCGAAGCTGGCCTTGGGCTCGAAATCGTGCGCCTCATCGCAGCAGCGTTGCGCGAGATTGGCTCATCATCTCGAAAACGTCCTCTTCAGGGACTCTACCGTTAGCTCCGTTGAGTACATCTCAGCCGGTCGGAACCTGACCATCCCGCAAACACACCCAACATGCAGCGGCCTCACCAGCGTCGTCGACTTTGATTTCTGTCGCGTTGGGTTGACAACGCCTACGGGACCGAAGAGCGGGATCAACTCGGAAGTCTGGCTACCTCTTAACTGGACTGGTCGCGTCATTACAGTCGGCAACGGCGGCCTTGGGGGTTGCATCGCTTACGATGATCTACTTTACACTTCCCAGAGGGGATTTGCGGCCCTGGGTACTGACATCGGGCACGTCGGTAACGTTGGGGAGCCGCTGGAAGACCCCAATGTCCTTGAGAGTTACGCCTGGGGTGCGGTCCACACCGGTGCGAAACTTGTTAAGGAGATAAGCCAGGCCTACTATGGCGAAGAACACACTAAAGCCTACTACCTCGGGTGTTCGACTGGTGGTCGGCAAGGACTTGTCTCTGCCCAGGAATTTCCAGATGATTTTGACGGCATTGTTGTCGGTGCCCCCGCCATCTCAATGAGCGCCCTGCAGTCTTGGGCAGGCCATGCTGTCACCATAACCGGTCCGCCTGGCTCTCCGAGCTTCCTCTCTAAAGAATTGTGGGCGATAGTCATCCAGGATGTCATGCGTCAGTGTGACTGGCTAGATGGGTACGAGGACGGCATCTTAGAGCATACCGAACTGTGCAACTACCGACCGGAGGAGCTTCTATGCGGTTCGAACAGGACAGAGGGCTGTTTGACTGGCGCACAGGCCGACACCGTTCGCGCTTTGTACTCCCCCCTTTACGACGCAGAGGGGAATATGATATATTCTCGTATGCAACCTGGGACGGATTCCTCAGGTATTCTCTGGGCAGGGAGCCTTGAAGGTTCGTATGTTACCGGCTGGTTCCGCTATGCCGTGTACGGCAACGCGTCGTGGAACGGTCCTGTGACGATGGAAGATATCGAGGCTGCAAAGGCAAAAGTAGCTGCGCTTCAAGGCGAGGGCTGGTTGGGTGACCTTTCCGACGCGCAGGCCCGTGGTGTTAAGGTCTTGCATTATCATGGACTTCAAGACCCGATCATCTCGGCGGAGAACTCGGGCCGGTATTACAATTTTGTGGCGCGAACGATGGGTCTCCCTCCCAGCGAGCTTGACGAATTCTACCGATTGTTCTACATTTCGGGCATGGGTCACTGTGCGGGCGGCAAGGGGGCAATCAATATCGGTAACAGGCTTGCAACCCTGGCTGGGGAGGAGCCGGAAGGCAACGTCCTCGCGGCAATGGTTCAATGGGTCGAAGGGGGGATTGCGCCCGACTACATCTTAGGAACTAAGTATACGACCGCGGAGAAGGACAACATCACGTTTCAGAGGAGGCATTGTAAATACCCAGCGCGAAACATGTACGATGGGAAGGGCGACCCAAATGCAGCAGAGAGTTGGATGTGTGTAGAGTAGAAAGAGTCTCGCATAATAGCGCGTCTAAAGAACCAGCGGCGCGACTAATATAGAATCTCTGTGCCCCCAGCTGCCCAATTCTGATTCCATTCCGAGGACCTTGGGGACCTTGGGGGGACCTTTCTCTCGCCCTGGTCTTTTAGAGCACCGCCATAGCGGCGTGCGGCTGAGTGCAACTATTATCAATGACGAGCATCTTGAGCGACCACGTCCCAGGTGTGCTCCCAGCGACCGCCGCCACACTCGCAGCGCCGCCGATCGCCATGTCTCTCGTCAACAGCGTGCTATTATACGCGACGGTCAACCCTCGCCAGGCGAGCCGCCCATTCCTCGACCCATGAATCGGCCATATTCCCTCACCCATACAAGAGCAAAACAACATATTTGACCGCCTTGGTGGGTCGCCCCCGGTTCAAACAAATGGATCGCATGCTTTAGAAATAACGAGTGGAAGTTTTAGGTGCTTAGCTTTTTATACTGTTGGTCCCTGCAACCTAACTGGGCACCGCAGTATACGTCCCGAGTGGTGTATCCATTACTAGAGTATTCTTCACAAGAGGCAAGAGGCTGTAAAGTGTGCGAAACTCGGGGAATGTTTTATCACACCGACTATTCTTCTGGTGTATTCCAGTCCGGATCGATCCTCAGTCAAACAGAAGAGGTAAGGTGCCGCTAATATTGGAATACCACTACCCTTGCACAGTAAAGCTAATAGTTAGGAGCACAACTTTCTCTAAGAACAAACCCTTCAGCTCAAGTGGAGAGGAAGCTTCCTAGGAGCACCCGCCAGGACTCTTCTCTTACTTTTGTACACTCTGACATCTCACCACTTTGCGACGAACAAACATACAAACCCGCTCACTGATATAAATCCACTCTTCCGCACTCTCATCGTCCCTCATATCGCGGTCCCATCAGTCTTCAATGGACCCGCTATAAACTATTCCGCCTCATTCTTTTTCGGGGGGGAAGTGGTTGTGGCTCTTCATCCTCCACAGTCCACAGAGGAGCACAAAGTTTGCAGGGCCCGGCAAAACTCCGCTTCCTTTTCTTTGTGGCAACCCGTTCACCAGAATTCACAGGCTCCTCATCCTCGTCAGAATTCTCATCATCATCGTCAGAAGTCTCATCATCCTCATCAGAAGTCTTATCATCCTTGTCAGAATTCTCATCATCCTCGTCAGAAGTCCAATCATACTCGTCAGAAGTCTCATCTTCCCATACAGGCTCGCCATCCCCCTCCCCGAACGTCTTCAGTTGGGAAAGCATCTCACTTACACTCCCAAACGATGCCCTGAAGGTCTCACTCAGAAATAGCTGATAGAGAAGTCTGCTGATTATTTCATCCTCGACATGTCTCTGCCTCAGAGCATAACTTAAAATGGCGCGTTCAAGGACATTTCCGTGAGGGAACCGAAGAGTGTCTGTATTACTCAAGGATTCGTCGAGCCAATGCGGACAGTCAGAGAGTGTAATCATCATTCGGCAGTGTGAACAGATTCCCTTTCGAAGGGGGGAGGCGCATGCCTTGCAGGAACTAATCCCGTTCCTCTGGCGCTCTTCCGCGACGGACTGCCAATACCGGAATTCCCGCACCAGGATTTTTCCCGCGATGAACATGTGAGACTCCAGCTGCTGAAGACTCAAGCCACTCCCCACCTTGCGAGGATCCATCCAAGGAATGATATTTCTTGTATGAAGGTAATTTCCGGAGCCACCTTGGTAGCGTGGTGACCCCTGCCTCTTTGGTGGTAGTGCTCCAAGGTGAGCTATGAGATCATGGAACGGAGAACCAAATTCGGTGCTCGGAACGTATATGCCGTAGGAATTCTGGATATTCCACGGGACGACCAGCTCGGTTAGGATCCCTACACCTCTACCCATTCCGTGGGATAAGAGGCTTGGCTGCTCATTATCTCTCGTCGTATGATAAACGTCATGGTCCTCAAAGGTTTTTTTGATAATGAATCCAAGATCTTCCATGTCCAGGTCTTCAGGGTTCCCTTCCGTGAAGTACGCGCAGACGTCCGGGCGGGCGTTCGACGGGTATGCGCTGTCAGCGCTAGCATGTATCAAGACGCAGCCGCGATGGGAAGCATGCAAATAATCCGGAATCAGCCCAGGTACGTAGTGCCACTTTTTAGTTTCCTGTTGCTGCTTGAGCGGTTTGAGAACCCGTTCACGCCGTGAGGATAGTCTGAGAAATTCCCCCGAGGGTTCCTGGATTTCTCTCTTAATGTTTTCGTAAATCCCGTAGAGTGTAGCTCGTCTCTCGCAGCAGTCCCTCAATAAATCAATGAGGCCGTCGCCATTTTTGGTGATTACGAGGGCCACTCGGGTGATGGCAGCGAGTAGCAACTGTTCGGGGGACCTGGATCGGAGATGGCTCATAATGACTGATAGATGGTGGTGCTCGAAGAATGGACGAGGTGAGGGTTTCTAGACCGGGCGGCATCGGAGATGGTATTGAACAGCGTGCTGATGAACCTGGCAATGGGTCCCGTTTCCCTGTCCTTGGGCACAGGTCGGCTCGGCCTGTTCGGCGGCCATGATGTCCCATGCGTCTTCGGCCACGGCTAGAGTGAATAATTCTCGAATCAAATGCCAATCCGGAGATAGGTATGTGGTGTATGAGGAAACCGTATAGAACAATGTCTTCTGAGCATGGTTCGGTGACGGATGGCGAGTGGTCCCTGTCCACTCCCGTTCCATCATCTCTATCCCTTCCTGGTCCATGACAGTGCAGGGTCGGCGTGATAGAATGAGACCGAAGATTCTCCGTCTAGTAGCTAAGTTGATCGACGAACAAAGCGCCGGCAATGTGTCGAGAGTGAGGAATACACAGCAGTACTTCGATTCGACGAAACTGGCGTGGCGAACCGCGCCTGACGAACAGTCGAGGTCCGTGAATAACTTCCGAGCCGCCATGTAATGGTCGAAGTGGTTATTATCATTTGATGTTTGGCTTGATGTTTGGCCTTGTAAATTGGCCGCCCAACGAGTAGAATATATGTCGGTATCTATGACGGAGATTGTTTCGTTCTCGCTTGACGTTAGCAGCCGAAGTTCCCTGAGGATATCTTCACGGTAAATATCCCGTGCCCAGTCGAAGACGTAGTCAACGATAAGGAGCAGCTGTAGAGCTCCATCCAGGGAAAGAATAGAACCCCTCCACAAGTCAATTATGCACTATCAACAAGTGTTAGTTTATCCATGAAAAGCCTGGCAGACAGGAGAATTGAAGAATCAGGGTAGATTACATATTCTATATCACCAACAGTGCGCGGCTTGGGAGATGCATCCTGCATATAGGCTACGCACAATTTCCAATCTTCGCCCCGGTTTAGAAAGAACCACACAAGCGGGCCAGAGCGCCATTTAGATGACGGTCCATTCGTGGCGCGGAGTTTGTTCTGAGTATCGAGGAACGTCTTGATTGGAAACGCGGTTTGCATCTTGATCGAGTGCCAGTCGCTAGGAGAGGTGCCGGACTTGGCTTCGAGAACAATGAATGGAAATAGCAAGGGCTCCCCATCGTCTTTCATCGGCGATGGGTTTACAAGCTCATGGACCTGGCGATCGCCGTCTTCGTGCGCTACCGTGTCGTAAAGTAGATCCTCAAAATTTCTGGTCTGTCGAAGTCCATATACCGCGTCTGGTTGTTCGGCTTTTGGAAGTTCTTTCTGTAATTCTGGGTCATGGTGCACTTGTTCTTGCTCACGGTGGTTGAAGAGAGGGTTCAGACCGATTGCCTCGGCGCTGTACGGGACGTGTCATTGATTAGACGTGGCCGTATAAACATTGTCAGAAAGGGTACACTTGCCAGTCTCTAGCACGGGCTGCGCGAGAGCATCGGCAGGGTTCTCTTCTCTGCTGACGCCGCCTCAAGGCTGCCACGGCGCGACTCTCAGGTTCCTCACATCGTGATGCTTCGATTTCCGAACGCCACATCCGGCCGCGGCAATTCCGGCTTAGAGTGGATCAAAACAGTTAGGGATATTCCCCGGACACGAGAGGGGAGGAAAAGAAAAAAAGAGAAGATTAACTCGAGACATTCACATACCAAGCAACTTCGGCGGAAAATCTAGCAAACACCAAGGGCTCACAGGCAAAGCGCCAGCTCGCCTCATTACGGCGCCGACACCTCGTAGCCTTCTCCACCAGAAGTTTCGCTTGGCTCTTAACCTCCAACTTCCATGGCTCGCTTGCATTCGCCTTTGGATCGATCGCGTAAGTGTCAAACGTCCTCGAACCGAGCTCTTTTGCGTGCTTCAAGGCCGTCTTGTGGGGTTCAGGCCACCGCGACTCAGGGATCTCGCCAGGAAGTTCAATTCGATAGACCTTGGCGAGTCTCTCGAGCTGGAGGAGGACCTGGGGTGTTAACGACATTCTGCTGGCACATAATCGGGATTTCGTTTCGTTTCTTCACGAATGTTGATAGAGTCTATGAAACTCCGCCGTAGCCTCATTTTATGGTCGTGGGAATAGCTGGGGCTGAGCAGCGGGTAAGAACAGGCAACATTGGCTTGGACCAACTATACTTCGTAGCGTCGCCTACCTGTGGCTGGGACGGAATATTGTCATGCGCGAAGAACCAACAGCATGAAGGATCACACCCCCTACCTGAGGATGGAGGATATATTCATTTATCCGCTTATATGCATATACAAGAGCTCCAAGGGAGGATATTTTTACTCGTAGATAGACACGGAAAATAGGTGACTGGAGAACATCGCCAATAAAGGAAAACTGCTAGAAGGTGCAGACGTGTGATTAGACAGTCTATTTATATATGTTGGAGCCCAAGATCGATCTTCAGACAGACATAAGTAGGACAAGAGGGTGCCTCTCATACGGGATATCCCTTGCCCCCTCTCTCTCAATCTACACTCTTCTGCGCATCCTTGAGCTCACCGCGCTCCTGTACCAACGATGAGACAGCCTTGGCAGTCTCCGACTCCAACGCCTTGAAGCCCGCAATGACACCGTCACGATCTCCCTTCCTCATCTCCTGACTCATCTTAAACTTGCCCTCCAGCTTCGTAATCTCAATCTCGATGCCGATAATGTTCTTCTTCAACAGCTCGATGTAATTGTCCGGAGAATCCGACACCTTCCAGGGCCCCGGACGTCCATCCTCCCCCGTGAACCCCATGATACCAGTCTCCATAGTCTGGGAGAGATCCCCGATCTGCTTCTGCAGGTACGTAGAAGTCTCCTCGGACTTGGAATCGAAATACACCTTCGCCCTGCCGTACACCTGCACGGCGGCATAGTTCCACGTCGGCACAACCTTACCGGTCGATGGCTTCGTCTCCACGTAGAACTTAGGGGTGACGTAGTGATGCGGTTCCGCGGTGAACAAGACGAGCACGTCCGTCTCGACAACGTTTCCCGGGTTCGACCGGGACTCTGAAGGCGTCAGGTGCTCGATCATGGCCTTGCTTTGGGGGTTTTGGCGAGCCATGTGGCCGCGGAGGCAGCCGAGGTGGGGTTCGCTGGCGTCCGCGGCATCTCCGTCAACGTCGAGAACCCAGGGGATGTGGCTGGATTGGAGGAGGGGGAAGTTTGGCGAGGAGATGGCGGTGGTGATGACGCCGAGGGGGTTATCGCGGATGAGCTGTTGGAGCACGGGGATCCGTCGCTCGGCGTGGACTGGTGGGATATACATTGTGGGTGTTGTGGTTGGAGGGGTGGAGAGGGGGAGAAGAAGGAAATCGGGAATTGGGGAATTAACTTGTAAGACGGGTTCACAGTTGTGAAAATATGTGTTCAGACTTGGTGCTTCGAATCCTCTTGCTGGTTCTGTCTCTTGAAGTCTTGATGATCCCGTCGAGATATATAGTCGTTGCTCCCAGCAAAACAAAACAAGGGAGGTCAGACCTCGAGGGTTGCTTTCTCTCCCCCGCGGAAATGCACCAGCCAATAGTGGGGTTGACCAAAAGGGAATCTCGAGTGCTAGCTTGAAAGTGGATTGAGCTTTTGTCGCAATCCGATTGATGATCCGATGTTTTCCTCTCGCTATTTGTGTGTCATTGTAAGGGCGCGCAGCCAATCACCACGAAGATATTGTCAGAGGAGTCATTGCTCCCCTCCACCTTCCACGTTTCTTTGCCGCTTTTAAATTCAGGGACCCGAAATCTTATTAATCAAAACGTTGCAACACGTTCAACTTGTTCAACACGTTCCGTCTTTGTGGAATCAGTCTTTCCCAATCTGGGCATCACAACGAGCCTTGGAGAAGAGAAATATCAAAGTTTTCGACTCACGGCGTGTTGTTCTTGAGTCAAACCCTCGAGCCCAGAACCAAAACCCCACGTCAGCGCCAATGCCAAGGCAAGCCCCTCCTGTCCCGGAGGCGCGAGCAGAGCAGAGAAAGCAGCATTACCCGACCCTCGGGAACAGCAATAGACGTAGAGGGTTTTCCGCATAATCCTTAGCAAGTCCCCGACCATTCAATGTGATCTCTCGAAGAAATTGCTCGACGTTGTCACAGCTCCAGGGAGGAGGGATGGTAGATCAGGATTCAGGAGATTGGCAGGTCAGGGGACTGGTCGGTCGACTGGTCGTAAAGAGGATGTGGGGGGCATTTCTATTCACCCAGATGTGAAATACCACCCCGAGCTGTAATATTTGAGTCCAAAATTAATACCCGACAGAGCCTGAAGCGCGGACAGAGCAGGAATCATAGATATGGAAGCAGGAACGCCGTCGGCAATGCCATCCTGCGAGGTACGAGCAAGGAGTAGTTGTATCTTGTTTCAAACAGCGCCCAGACAACAGCTACACTACCTGAGGGAACGGCCCAAGTTTGGCTCTTCACGTAGGGTTCAATAACTGCCCCGTAACGTTAGACCCTGCCTCAGACGCTGGAGTTTCGAACAAGTGCTTCTTGTTGTGCTTGCCACACCGAGGAGTATTATATGCGTAAATCTATCGGTCGAGGAATCGAAGACAGTCATGGGATCTGGGAACCCAGATCTGCCGAGGTGATAGAAGGGTCAGAAGAACACCGATGAGGGCCGATACGGATACATGGTTGAGCTGAAAAGATGGAACGATCTTGGTTTGCAAGATAGTAACAAGCTCCTGTCCAAAGGCTTCGTCTTTCTCCTGCCCCCGGGGGCTAGGGGCGTCTGCTTGGGAAGTCTCTCATTACTCGGGGAAGAGTCTTGTGTTTCTGAATACCGCATCTCCGGGAAGGCCAGTATGCCTGGATGGAATCGAGGCCCTCAGCTTCCTAGCCAAATTAGTTAGCATGTCACCTTCAACTAGCCAACGCTTCATTCAAGCATGTATAAGATTAAGGGAGTAACACGGAGACAAAAGAAGGAGCTGAATCACAAACACGGGGAAAAAAGGCGGAGGATAAAACAGAAAAAGGTGGTAAATGGAAGAGGCGACATCCTGACAACCAGCCATGAAAGGGGAAACCCCAAGCAGCCCAGATCATTTACATTCGACAGTCCGAGCAATTTTGTAGCCGCTTTCAGTTTTCCTAGATATTATCAGCGGTTATGCTTGTGAGCTGATGTCAAGGATGCCATCTCGAAGTTGACCCCATCGCGGAACGTAACAGTCCCGACATACCACACATTATAATCAACCTGTAACGGGAGAAGCTCCGGCCCGAAAACACGAAGATGGTCGCAAAGTGCTATGTTCGTGGGATGGTTTTTCAAGGGGATGTGTCCGCGTGCGTGTTGTATCCTCCATGTTCGCTAGTTCGAAAGCAGCGGTTGCTGAGCAAACATGATTATTCGAGACAGACGACGTGTGGCCGGTAAGGGAGAGGAACGAGAACCACCACATCAGCTACTCTTTGATGTTGGCGACATTTCTGCCAGTCGATTTTTTTTCGGGGCGCCATGGCCGCTTCCGGGGACCAAAAAAAGCTCCTTCAGCAAGCACGGTCAAGGGGCCGAAGCCAGTAGACCTCCAAGAGAGCACTCTCTCCTTCTTTGCATCTAGAGTGACCCAACTAGCTTCACTTCGTCCACCGTCGCAGTAGCATCATGTAGCGCCTCCTCCCAGCTTGCCATGATATCCGTCATGGTGCGTCCGTCCACCGTAACTAGCATTCCGATCGACCAATCCATGCATGCATCTTCAGCTAGCCGCTGCCGATACAGGCAAGCTCCTGCTCACCCAGTCCTCGCGCATATATTTGGCTTGGCTCCTAATTCGAAAGGATACGGTGCCTCCTTAGGGGATAGATGCCTCGGTAGTACGATCGCGGCGAATGAGATCGCCCAGCATTCTACATTCCCTCCCCTCAAATGCCAGTGCTTAGCTTAGCGGGTCGGACCGCATTACAGTCGATAGCCACATCCCTATCAGTGTAACAATTCATGGTTAATCTTCCACTAGCCAATCCTCTTCGAGAACCTTGAGCCTCACCGCAAGATCATCGAGATTGATATTCAGCCAGCCACTTTTCATGCAAGCAAGCAGCCCCCCCACACCATCGATCTAAGTACAGTGATTCCTCACAATCTTTATGTAGAATAAGTTAGGCTAACAGGCACTCAGCGTCAGTGAGCGGGGAAAAGAAGACATAATCCTAGCAAACGAAGCTGTCAAGTATATTGAGCCATCCTCCCAGGGATTTTCAAGAGAAGGATAGACGATGGGGTTAAAATTGAGGTGGATATGTTGGCCGCCAATGAGACTCTGAAGTTTTATTCTAAGAACGGCAAAAGCAATGAGATCTATCTGGAGCATCAAAAGAGCTTCAGCTTTACTCATCCATCTAGCGGTGACGGCTTGATTTTGTCTATTTCGAGAAAACATTCTCAGATCACTGCATGGGTAGATGCTTCCATACTTTCTTAGAACCTACATGTAAGCATTTTTGAAGTGAGGGTCCCTCTGAGAGGCAATAGAACGAAAGGGGACATCGTGATTAATTTGGGGGGGGGGGGGAGTAGCTCGACTGGTTCTCGCGACTACCTCGTCTTGATACAGGCGACAGCTTCTCAGGGGCAATGGGGCTATCTAAAATCGCGTGAATGGCAACACTCTTCTTCCCAGGATTGGGCTAAAAGTGCCGGCCAGGCAATGTCTGGCTCATCCGTGGGCTTCAGAAACGATCAATTAATGAGAAAATTCCCGTTCAAACTGGTGAAGTACTATCCCCCCCCATCTAAATGCACATACTCTCATAGGCCGTCGTCCATACCTGTATCACCGGCCCCACTCCTTGCCCCCCGGCCTTTTTCCTCCTCCTTTTATTCTCTCTTTTTTTACTCTTTTCGAAGCCTATCTCGGTGGGCCCGGATGATCACTTCACCGGAGCATTGCCGATAATATAAAAGCAGGGGTCTCCGGCTTTTCCTGTTTCGCGGTCCGACCCGCCAAGATCCCCGACCCGTCGTAGCCCCGACCTTAGGCTGCATGTGAAGGGCCCGGTATTCCAGGTGTACGATTGACAGTCTCATTTGCTGAGATCATGTCTTCCGCCATCTCTCACTCACCGCATGTCGTAGGGAGCTGAAGCCACATATCACCATGCACGAGATCGATGGTGCCGGAAGCCTGCCCACATCAACAGTAACTAGCTGAATATCAGTGGTCTTCTGGCGAGGCCGAAGATGGATGTGCATGGGCTAGCTAATTTGGAGGTTGTGGTGGGCCACCGATCCCGCTTGGCTCGTGGATCCAAAGCAAACCCACATCACCACCCGCAACCCCTCCTCCCCGCCCGGCACCTGCCCCCAAAGAGGACGTGAGGAGTATAAAGCAAGTATACCTCCCCTCATCCGAACCTGACTCACATCACCACCCTGAAAAGTCATTGGACTGCAAACCTTTCTTTCATCACCGGTCTCTGGAAGTCACCAACCTAACTTGTCCAAGCCTTCATCGGATCATTGCTATTTTTTGTTTACTCGGTTTCAACAACGTCAACGATTTCGGAGAGAACTTGAAAGGTATCGTCCATCTGTGAGAGCGTACTCAGGAGGAAATTGAAAGCTAGACTAACCTAAATTCCAGGTGCTGTTGTCACGATTGAAGATGATGATAGTGGTCTCGTCCTCCGCTTGACTGCCACGCAGGAGGACCCCCAAACCCCCAGCCACCTTCTCATCACGAACAGACCCTTCAATTGGTCTTCTGGACCCACCGAGGTATGTCTTTATCAAAGGGGAAAGAAAAGAAGAAAGAAAAGACCCTTCTAGCAGTACGGCCGATTGCTTATGAGAATATTTTCATATGCAAATAGTTTTTTTTATCATCTCTGGGAGCATCATGTGAGCAATCCATCCAAGTCCGGAGGCTCGTAGATCTACATTTTACATATATGCTATAAAGGTTAAAGTTGATGGAGTGGCTAGACGTTGTAGAGGCATCCCCAGAAATAGCAGTCGCAGTCATTCGTTCATGTATCACTAGCCGTTGCCAAGCAAGCGTCAGTGATTGCCCTGAACAGTCGATGTACGGGCTGGTGAGGGAGAGGGGAAAACCGCAGCCCGCGCCACCGTTCGATGTTAGAGGCATTTCGTTTCCGCCCTTCATTTTCGTTGAACGCCATCTATGAAGTTGTGATTCTATGTAGCGTATCGCAAGCTCTCCTTTCGCCCGTTCACGCACGAGATGTGATCAAAGAAGGGAGTAAGGGAGCCCTGGAGTACTACTCAGGAGAAGCCGACGTGCCCTGCGGGAGTGTATAGACTATAGGGATCAATTGAAGTGGTCCTCCGAGCCCGCCGAGGTATGTGTTCAAGAGAAAAGGAAAAAGAGGGGAAAACAAAATGAGGAATCCCTCATTTACGCTGAGTCGCGTGGATATTGTCGTTCGTGAGAAACCCTCGCGGGGAACCGCACCCGACGTGTTGAGTTAGATCTACAATGATACATTCAGTCCCGAAGAGGAGTTGTCGCCGACGTCCACAAATATCCCATTGCTGATTTGCATCAAAACAAGGCGACAACAAGAAATCTACGGTGGTAACTTACCTTAATCACGACACCCGCTTTAATTCTACAACAAAAGGTGGTAACTGTTATGAAGAGCTAAGGTGGATGTCACTGGTCGGGGACGTCGACAGATCGAGATCGGGGACTCCGGTGGGTCGAACGGACTTGGACTGCATGAATCAAGCCAGCCACTTTCCTCCATCTCAGTGCCCGTCACACCGCCGATCCAAGACCCAGTGATCCGGAAAGCGAGAAAACAAGGCCAAATCGGAGGACCGTTGAGGACGGCCGCCAGCGACTACTGACGCAGGCAAGCTCCCCTGCTACCGATCCTCGTGCATAAAGATATTTGGCTCTCTTCAGCACTCACTCATTTCGAACGCCGGTCCCGGTCCTCACATGCGCCCGGAGCTAAGACACTTCACCGGATCGGGGACGTCGGCGGGTCAGACCGAATTAGGGTGAGCCACGTCCTTCCGTTTCAGTGCTGGTCGCAGTGCTGGTGTCGGACTAGGATTCGACCTTTTGGAGGAAGAGGAAATGGAGGGGAATGGCCAGACAATCGACGGTGGCTATGGTTTAGCCATAACCATTTAAAGAGAAAGAGAGAGAGAGACCTCCCTGATTCTTTTGGGTCTGTTCATCTCACACGCTCCTGTCTCTCGACTGCGCACCTTCTTTCCTAATTAGCACCCTAAAGCTCTCGATTAAGCTCGCCCAACCTTGACCGTATTGTTTGTCAACAGGTCTCAGAAGCGCCATGGATCATCTTCCCGAGGATAAAACAAGCGGTATAGTTCATCCACAAGCGAAACTCAACGGGATAGAAAATGGAAAAAAAAGAAAATATTCATGGCCGCGAAAGACTAACCCGAGCAAACGAATGCTAGGTGCCATCGTCAATGTGAAGCAGCCGGCGGAGGATAGCAACCTCCGGGTTGCCACTCAGGAGAAGGCCAGCACCCCTATACATTACATGATCCAGGCCACCCCCATCAAGTGGTCCTCCGGGCCTACCGAGGTACGTCTCTAAAAACAATATCCTGCTCTACCGGTACGATTTGATCGCTCATAAGACCGCGTTCATTTCAGGTCGAAGGCTACTACGACGCAGCCCATGGTCGGCTGGCCGTCAACGTGACCGTCGCTGGCGTCAGCACCGGGTTCATCAAAGGATACTTTCGCGATGTGTTCCCAATTAAAGTGAACTTCTCTGCCGCCGAGGGAATCGTTGAGATATATACCAAAGGATGGGAGACCTGGGTCCGCCATCACATCAAGCTCACTTTTGTTGACGAGCCATACTCGGGCGAAGGGAAGGCTGGGGATGCCTAGGGGGATTTTGCGTCTGAACGGGATGGTCCTGAGTAGCGCGGCTTCTCGACATTTGACCTTTAAGCATAAGACCGATTGACATTCAAGCCATAAGGCTTCGTCAAAGACTACCCGAGCTACGTAGCTCTAGCATCCTCTATGAGACTCTGAGCTGTTAGCATTAGATATTATTATCTACCATTCGGAAGAAACACAGAGCCAAGGTCATATACTCAAGGAGCATCATCCAACTAACTAGAGGAGTATTTCTGTTAGCCCCGGTAGTTAACTGTAAGTAGTGCGTACCGATAGTTCTAAGCCGATCTCTAATCTCTAGCCTAGGCATATTACGTAGAAATTGCATCTCAACCCTCTCGCGGAGGCTCCCGTGTCCTGGACTGCAACACAACGCCAAGCCCCAACTCTCGGCGCCATCCTCCCAGCATCCGGGTCGAACGAAGATTCGCCGCTGGCCCCGTCCGACGGTCAAGAGCCCCTACAGAAGACACGATCTCGACGAATATCGATGGCATCAGCAGCGAATTCATTTCTAGAAACCCGCCCTATGGTTTATTTCTCCCCGTTGAGCACTGGTCTCGAAATTGGTCAAATTAAGAAGCCCACGCTTGGCGATGAATGGTCCAGCGGCAAGATGATGAATGGGAATTAGGGAATTAACATCTTAATGGATGTTCTGTAGATGAGGTGGTCTTGCTGTCGAACCAAGTCTTGACTGAGCCGACGTTCGGCTGTTGTGGCAATGACATGTGTATGGCATGTAATATACAACTCTTTAAGCAGCAGACGAATCCAGCAAACAACATGACTTTCTCCGAGGGCCCATCGAGGTATGTCTGGGAAAAGAAGGGAAAAAGAAGAGAAGATGGAAAGGGAGAGAGAGGGGCGAACACCCCATCCACCAGTACGCTCGCTTTACGCACGCACGACTCACATGAGGATATGTTCATTTCAGGTCAAAGGCTTCGAAGACTACAACAAGGGTGGCTTAATTCACATCGACAGGATGGTCTTGCACGTGATATGTCGGATTGGAAGATCAATTTGAGCTTCATCTTATATGCACTTGCTTCTCTAAAGCGGACGGAAGAGCCAGATATCATAGGATATCATGGCTTCCCCGTTGTTCAGTCGTAAGCCTCCCTCTGGTGTTTAAGCTGGCCTGGGAGAAAGGCTCCAACGAGTTGAGTCTCCCACCAAGCATCCCATCACCCATGATAGAACTAGAAGACTCGACTCCTAATCAATATTTCACATATTTTCATATTCACTATCACACTATCATGCCATCTATCCAACCTGGATAAAAAAGAAAATAAGAAAAAAAAAAATCATCTAAACAATCTCATGCTTCTTGCCCCCCCTCCCTCCTTTCACTCCCGACTCAGACAACCTCGCCGTAGAATGACAGTGGGACATTCTATGCTCAGACTCCATGTTTTTGCTTCGCTTTGCTTGGAAAGAGATATAAAAAAATCTGACAAGAGATATAGAAAACAACGAAAAAAGATGCACAAGGTCATGTCCTGTTCTCAAACCAAACCGAGTTTCCGCTTCATATAATAAGAAAACAATAAAAAAAAATAAAAAAATAAAAGCAAACACCCAGTATGACAGTTGTGAACAAAATCCCAGGGAGGATATCTATGTGATAAAACGAGGGTATTACCATTATCTCCAATCTCAGTTCAGTTCCCTTCCCATATATTTCATGACATGGTTGATATAAACGAAAGACATTATATTCCTCCCACTTTTGTTCCTCCTCTTTTTTTCTTCAGTGTTCATGTAGGTTATGCCGTCTCGGACCAGGCTCTGGATACTCGTCCATCGCCCGTATTCCAGATAGGCTGTGGCGGCGCCGGCCTATTCCGACTTATCCTGTTCCATAGGGAATCCCGATCCGTTGCCCCGGAACCAGCAGACGAAGGCCTCGATTTGCTCAGCCTGTTGCGGTTCAACTTCTTCTCCGCCGCGAGAAGCGCGTGGCGGTCAAAGTCCTGCCACTTGAGCGCCTTCTCCGCCGCCTCGCGCTCATCATCCTCACTGGTGCCATCGTCCGAGCCGGACGATGCCTTCTCCTCGATGTAGTGCAGCTCCTTCTGGCCGCCAAACTTGAACGAACCGCTGGGGAAGTTGAGCGATGGGTTCGCCCGCATCTTGGAGAGGTACCACTGCACCCAGTACATTTGTTCGTGCTCGCGGAGGTATCGCTCGCCGTGGAAACACTTCATGACGACACCGCGAGAAAGCATACCGAGCTTCCTGCGATATTGCATCTTCTCCCTCATTCGGACGGAGAGCCACTCGACATCCGCAGCATTAATCTCCTCGGGGAGCTCGACCGACTCACTGTCGTCGGTGTATTTGGTCCAGAGGCCCGTCATCGAGAGGAGGCGGAGCTGGGCGCGGGCGAGAGCCGTAGGGTCGTTGGGTGGCACGACCTCACCGTAGCGCGTGTTCTCCTCTTCGGGCTCGGTCAGGACGAGCGCCGTAGCGCCGACCTCGGTGGCCACGATAGGAACACCAGCCAGGGCCGCCTCACCAATGGCGAGGGGAAGACCCTCCGAAATGGACGAGTTCATGAAGAGCCAGGCATCCTTGAGGACCTCGTGAGGCTTACCGAAGCCCTTGAGCACGACGTTCTCGCCCAGCTTGCAGTCAGCAATCAGACGAACCATCTCAGCGCAGTACGACGGCTGACGATCCTTGGAACCGTAAACCCAAAGCTGATAATCCTTGAAGCCGTATCGATTGACAATGACATCGGCAGCCTGGATGGCGACCTTGATGCCCTTGATGAACTGGACGTGCGACAACATGACCACGGTAGGCCTCTTGGTGCGGATCTCGTCAACGGGTTGGAAGGAATCCATGTTGCTGATACCATTGACGATGGGCTCAATCTTGCGGCTGAATCGCTTACGGCTACCAATTCGGCCTCGATCGGTACCGATCTCAGTCTCCCACATACTAGTGAAAGATGTGTTAGCGACAATAAAAAAGAAACTAGGGTTAAGATTCTCTATCGAGTGGTAAAGACTTACGGATTGTAAAGTGACGTGCAGGGCATAATCACGTCGGCATGCATGTAGGCGAGCCTTGTAGCGAGACCGATACCAGCGAGCAGAACAGACTGGACGGGAATGGGCAGGGCGCACTGCGCGGGGGAAATGTTGAGACAGCACTCCCGCCACAGAATGGCGTGGTCCCAAATACAGAAAGTCGATCCCTTGCGGTACTTGAGAATCATGCCGAAGAGCGAACCGATACCGTGATGCGTACTCTGGAACACACGAGGGCAGTCGTCGGGAATCTTCACGGCGAAGACAAAGAAGTAGGCCTTGTAGATGCCGAGGGCCTCGCGCAGATCGGAAAGACTGGGTCGCTCAATCTCGAAGAAGTCGGAGACGTTGTTGACATTCTCCTCGTCATAGTGCGTCATCCACGCCTCGACCCAAGCGCGTTCAACCTCGGGCGATTCCCAGGTGCGGTTGTAGTCCTTGTACTCGAAGTACTTGGAGATGGAGAGAATCACGTTGGAGTAGTTGATGAGCTCTTCGCGCGAACAGCGGGTGGATCGTGCGCCCTTGACGAAAGCCTTGAGGAGAGGCACGAAAGTCTGCTCGATATCGTACTTGTCATCGGTGTTCTCAATCTTCTCGTCGACTTGAGACTGGAGATAATTGTCAATGATACCGTGATGAGCAGATCGACCGTCGAGACCCCAGAGAGGAAGCAGCTTAAGAGATTGCACGTTCTTTTCAATCTGGAAGCGAGGGATACCGTATTCATTGGCGCTCTCCGCGAGCACGTGGTTCCTAATTGTCGAGTGACCGTTGACCAAATCGCGACGACAGTTGGAAACACCACCAGGAGCCTCGGGCCAGCATCCGATATCGGTAAAGATGACGGAGATACGGTCTTTGGTGTCGCGGTAGCAGTCCTCGGGGCGGGTAGTGACCTGGGTGGCGTCGTTGCCGAGACCCATGGCGTACAGATCAGACGTCTTGATTGGCAGGAGACATACTTCAGACACGGCAGTCTCGATCTCGATAGCGGCAAAGATCTGATTGATGTTCCGGTCGAGAGCGGCGCGAGCCTCCGTGAGTCGACCGCGGTCACGAAGCTTCCAGTACTCGCGGAGAAGAGGCTCCTGTCGAAGAATATCCTCGTCCATCCAGCAGGCAGTGATAGCGTCAAGGTTTCCCGTCTTCAACCAGTGGCTCCAGAGCTCAGTCCTGACTCGCCAAGTAGGAGCCCGGCGATAGACAATGCGACCGTGCCATGAGAGCAGCGAAGTAAGTTTGAGAGACGAAAGGAACGGAGAATTATTGGCGGGGCCCGCGGTCTTGGCTGCCTTTCGCATACGGTTGAGCTGGAACATGCCGTGGTAGATGAGGAGATCGTCTGAGTGGAAAACATGGTCCTTGGGGCGCTGGAGAAGCTGGGCTTCCTCGTTGCACACCTTCGGGGGCTCGGCGATGGCGGTGGTGCCTGTGTCTCCCTCGATGACAGTGACGCTGGTGGGATCACGACGATGCTGGTACTCGAGCGTGGTGATGTACGTCTTTCCGTCCACCTTCCTCACAATCCTGCAAAGACGCTCCGAGGGAACCCAATTGTACTCCTTGGAGCTAGCCCGAGTAGGCTCACCCCAGTAGGCATAGATACCATCGTGGGTATCGGATCCAATAATCTCATAATCCGCGCGGAGAATATCGCTGCTGCCCTTGGGAGTAGCCTTATAGTAGTACCTGAAAGAGAACTCGGTTCTACCGAGGCGGAGGGTACCGACGCAGATGCGGCCGTGCTTGTCGTAGTAGCCGGTCATGGTCCTCGACTCCGAAGCCTCGACCTTTTGAGTAGGCCAGCGGTGGTCACTGTTAGGCTCGTGGTAGCGGTAGGTGGAAGTGGCGGTACCCTTAGCCTCCTTCTTGACGCGCCTCTGGAGCCTGAACTTGCTGTCATAGAGAGCCTGGCAATTAGGTTCCTTGTTGGCCGGCGGCTCGGTGAGAATTCCATCAAAGATGTTCAGGACCATCATTCCCTCATCATTCTCAGACGCGAAGCCAGTGATGGCAGATCGAGACAATTCGACGACGATAGAGTTTCCATTAATGGCACGAGCGGCACCCTTGCGGGCAAGACGCGCAATGTTGGCGATGGCTGGGCGATGGTAGATGAGGATGGCGAAGACCCAAGAGTTCCGAGCAATATGGCAGAGGTTCCAGATGGCAAGGACAACTGTGATGATCACGGAGCGCAGGTAAGTGTTCCTGAGCTTGTACCACAGCTCTCTTTCGATATTAGCGTCAGCGCCACAGATGACGGCTATCCATCGCACGGTTCCGAGACAGAACCGCCGAATCCACGACCCGGCTCGAGTGACCCAGTTGTGGTAGGATCGACCCTCGTTCATTGGCACACACATCAAGTCGGGCTCGATGTGGTTAGTGATGCGAGGCGCATCGTCGGCGAGGTACGCGAGTGTTCCCAGGGTCAGCTGGCTCTCGTGGGAGATGGACAAGCAAAGACGCATGTTGAAGTCGCATGCGCTCATGTCAACCTTCTGGTCCTCCAGCCACTCGGTAAACTCGGGTGCCATCGGAACGGTCTCTCCCAAGATGCGACAAAGGATGGCCTCGCGAGCGGGAGCGGGTATGACGCCCCACTTGGCGTCGACATCGAGGTCGAGGCACAAGTGTCGCATCAACTCGGCGTTGGTCTTGAGGTGGAGGTTCCGGGAAGAAGCGGGATCAAGCATGGCAATCTCGAAGCTGATTCTTCGAGACATCGTCTCACCCTCCTCGAGAAGCAGGTGTTCGATGAGCACGGCATCCTTGTGTGGGATGTTACGCCAGGAACGGGCAACGTGGTAGAGGATGGCCTCGGTAGCGATCCGACCTTGTACCGATGCCCAAGAGGAGAGCCGAATCTCGGACGCGCCAAAGACACCGACGTTGATATCGAGACGGCCGCGGGAATCGAGCCGGCTGGCAGAGCAGCAACCACGAAGGCCAGAATTGGCGAAGGCTTCGCGGTCAACGAACGAGACAACAATATTGTGGTCGGTCCACATGTCTCGCGCACGCTGCACAATGTCCATCTGCCAGCTGGGCGTCGTCTCGCTAGGATAGTCGGAAACCTGCTGAAGAGTTTGAGTAATGACAGTAGTGGCGGCGGAAGACGGTGTAAGCGTGGTTCGACTCGACTCGAGGGACTTCCAACTCGCGAGGGCGGAGGGTCCTCCAGCGCGGCGGTTGAGCGCAGTGATGAGCGGCTGCTTCCAGATGCCGCCATCCTGCGTATTGGACGACAAGGCTTCGATATTGGGAGACATCTGGGGACGGAAGCCGATCCAGACCCAGATGGACGTGACGAGGAAAGCAGTGAAGGCGGCCGTACACATGGCGAGAATGTCAATGTACAAGAGAGTGTAGGTCCAGGGCAGAGCGTGAAGTATGCAGCCGACGATAAGGCCGAGGAGAGCAGAGAAGTAGAGGGTGGTGACATGAGCTCGCACGAACTTGGCGAAGCAACGGTTGAACTGGAAGAGGACGACGCAGGTGTAGCCGAAAACGTAGCACCAGTAGACAATAATGGTCTCGTGGTTGTCCACCATGAGCCACAGCAGGAGAGTAGTGAAGCCAAGAATGAAGAGGAGCTTCTTGATCAGTTCGACCAAAGCGGTGCAATAGACCTTGAACCGCCGCTTTTCCCAGTCCTCCAGGATGTGCTTGGTGTGGTTGAAATCGACCATCTTCTCTTCAGACAGCTTGAAACGATCGGGCCAGTACTTTTGAAGAGTGGCGTCGAGAGACATGACGGAGAAACAAAAGTACATGATGCAGAGGCAAAGACCATATCGCGATCGGAAGTCGGTATAAAGCGAGATCTGGGGATCACGGCCTGACATGACAAGCGCGGTCCATCGGTCCATGAGGGCGATCAGGAACAAGGCCACGTTCTGGCCGATATCGTAACGCGAGGCACGGAAGAGAAGCACTGCGTTATGCTCCTTGAGACCACGGCACAGCTGCTTCTGCTTAGCCTTGGCTTCGCCGAGATTGTTGAACCACTCAGCACTGAACGCAGGCGGGATATCTCCATTAGGGTACTCCTTGATCATCAGCCAGTTGATATAGGGCATAGCCTTGGCAATGCGGGCGGCAACGGGATCCAGGCGCCTGTCTCCCAGCCGGAATTTGGAACGCATGTGCATCTCAATGGTCCGTCGGAATTCTGTCTCAGCTGCGTTTTCAGAATTGCTTCGTCGGGAGATGAGAGAGTCGCTATCGCTACCCTGATCGCCCTTCGAGTA
The DNA here is from genome assembly GCA_002812735.1 of Scedosporium dehoogii. NCBI lineage: Eukaryota > Fungi > Ascomycota > Sordariomycetes > Microascales > Microascaceae > Scedosporium > Scedosporium dehoogii. The sequence continues at coordinate 95,264 of PGIR01000152.1, forward strand.
CCTCGCCGTGTACCAGTCCGAAATGTCTCGCTCGGTGAGCTCGGGGATGTTGGTCATCCAGCTCGACCACTCCGTACAAAGACTTCTGTACTGGATCAGGACGAGGACGAGGAAGGCGTATGAGATGGGGAGGTAGATCTTGAGATCATGACCGTTCACGAAGGAGGAGATGAGAGGAGAGAGGAAGAGGAACGGAATGGTGCGCCAGAGAATCAATCGTCCGGAGCGGAGCGGGCTTCCTCGCTGGTGCATCGTCGCCATAATACCAAGGAGAGTAAGATAGGTGGAAACGACGATCAGGTATGCCGCAAACACCAATCCAACGTAGATGTCGTATGATACGGCAAAGGCGATTAGGCCTATCGCAGCAACGGTAAACGAGAGCATGAAGCCACCCGACAGCCTCTGAACGTGGAAGAACAAGAGGTTGTCGTAGGCGTAGTGCGGCATGTAGTAGTGACCGACGCTGCCGACCCAACCAGTAACGCCTGCGGCGAGGAGAAGCGAAATCAAGACGGCGTAACCAGAGGCGACAATGTGAGAGGGATCCATGAAGGCGGTGGTGAACAAGCCTCTTCCGAGGAAGCTCAACAAGATGACATCCAGGATAGCGGGGAAACAGAAGATTGACAGGGCTCCGAATTCCTGGACACGCTTCTTCCAGTGTCGAAGCTTGTTTTCCTCTGACACGGGCGCCGCGTATGATCCAGACGGAAGCTTGCCCTTGCTCTCGGGCTCACGCTCAGCCGTAACGGGCCAGTACATGGTGATGACACGCTCCTTGGATTCCGTGGGTTTCGCCGGCGGCACATTGACTTCGAGATACTTGTGGTACGTCCTGTAGACGATCTCACCCAAGTCGCGGGGTAGGATACCGAAGTATATCTCGCACTGGGATCCCAGGACCCAGAGCTCGGCGAAGACGGCCGCCTGATCGGTCTGAGAGAGGAAGTAAGGACATCGATCAGTAGCCTCGAGGTAAATATCCTCGAGGGCCGCCCGCCTGAGAACAATGAAAAAGAGGAGCGCGAAAAGATCGGCGTTAATATCGGCGGCGATCGTGTTTTCGGGCGTACCCTGGAGTTTATAAACCGATCGAAGGGCCTCATCGAGAATGGTAAGGACCCTCCTGTCACCGTAAAACAGGGCGTCATTCAAGAGGATGTCGACCTGAGAGTAGAGTCGGAGGAGATTATCGACGTTGGGCACCTCCACCGCACCCTTTCGGGCGTAGTAGCGCAGACGGGTATCAAAAAGTTCCCTGAGATCAATTGTACCAGCGAGGGTGTTGAGCGAATGCAACCCCCGCCAATTATCGCTTTCAGCCTCGTCGATGAGGAGGTGTCGGCAAAGAGCAATCATTGGCTTACGGAACTCGTGCTCGAACTGGGTCACGCGGAGTTGTTCGAGGAAGAAGAGCAATTCTGCATTTGTCGCACGCTCCAGAGACACGGCCAGACTCGATGGCATCTCAATAGAGGGATCATTCTCACACACCCTCTCGAGGTCCAACTCGATAATGTACCGCTCGAGCCGGGGCACGCCATGGTGGGCAAGCCAGGTGTGAAGAACAGTGGGAGTATCGCTCGGAGCCTTCAGCGAGACAAAAATATCGATGGAATCGGCAGAAGAGCCCTTGCGAACATGTGAGACACCCCAAAAATAACCGTCTCCTGAGGGGGTACCGAAACCGCTGTCGAGGCCCTTGAAGATGGCAATCTTACTCTGAGACAAACCCTCAACAAGACCCTCGAGGAGATGCTTACGTCGGCATCCACGATCAATCAGCGCGCTGACCTGCTGGATAACACGGTGGATCGAGTCACCCTTGACAGGCTGCAAAAGGCGAAGAGTCTTGAGGTGAACCTGCTCCTCCACGACGGCAGCATAGTGCTCACGAGAGGGCGACGACGTAAGTGGGTAGCAGCCCTGCGTGGAGAGCTCCTCCATTCCGCTAGACATGGTCCAGATATTCGTACGCTTCGGCGCCAGGTCGACATAGTTGGGAGGGAAAATGCGGGGTGGCTTCTCACAGGCGACCGCAGCCAGAATCGGATTGAGAGGTTCGGGCCTCAATAGCTCATCAATTTCCGGGATCAGCTCCTTCAAGCCCGCGAGGGGCAGCCTAGCAACATGGGTATCGGTCGACCGCACCGAGACGGGTTTGTTATCGTCGAGGCACCACGACTTGTGAGTTTCGGTAATCTCCCATCGGCGGAGGTGCTCGAAACCGTTAATGGTGACGGCGGGTACGGGAGGGTTCATATCGCCGAGTTGCATCGGTTCCCTCGGTCGGTGCGTGAAAACGGCACCGAAGTGCTTCGCAAGCTTCTCGGCTCGCTTGACAACAGCGGCTGTAGGTCGCTCATCCCAGAGATCCATGAAGCCGACAAGGAAGTCGGGTCGCTGCTCCCGCTCCTTCGTACATGTCGAAATGATCCTGCGCAGCGGCACGGCGCTGAAATAGTCTCGACGGTGGCCATTGGGGAGAATCAAGGCACTCTCGATGATGAGGCCGAGGACGTGGCTGAGCGGGATGTTCTTGAGATTGGGAAGCTCGAAGGGGGCGACGAGAACGACGGGGACGTTGAGGCGGAGGAGATCGCAAACGAGATCATCGACGGTCTGGGGCGTTACGGAGGAATCGATACGGAGAGCCAAGCACGCCGCACCAGAGTCGAGGTGGATGGTCGCGAGGTGCTGGGCAGCGGATGCGACTTGTTTCTCGGCGGGGGCCTTGGCGAGGATGGTATCAAGCCTCACCAGGGGCATGACCGAGCGGTTGTCTTGGCTTGTGTGATTTCGCCAAGCGGCAGATTCGTCGCGGTTGGCGGCGGTCCATTCGATCAGAGCAAGATCGTGCTCGTTGATGGGGGCTCGCACCTCGTCCTCTCCTTGCACGTAGCAGAAGGACGTGATCGGTTTCGGTAAGTGTTCTTGGGGGGGTAGGCCCGGCGAGTCCCCGCGGCGTTGTACGACATCATCGACGACCCTGCCAAAAAGTCAGCATATAAGTGCCATGTGCCAAGGGGCGACACACTCTTGGCGGAGCAGGATGAAAGAAGAGGAGTCAGAAGAAAGAATAAAAGAAACAGAGCGCCTACTTTGGTTGGGGCCTCTTTCTATTGTCGAGATATATGAGGATGCGTTCTATGACCCACGAGAGGATGGGGAGGGAGAACGCGGCGGCGGCGACTGCTATCACGAGGATCTGATACCAGTGCTTGAATCTGCGGTCGGCCTTGACGATGCTGTTGCAATAGATTTCGAATCCGGAGGTATCACAGCTCTCGAGGGCCGGGTCACCGGACGATGGCGGTTGAAAGAATGAAGCCATGTCCTCGACACGGGGCAGCTAGCCCTCCCGAGAAGTGCCTCGGTGATGGTGATTAGGGACAACGATTAGGAGTTGGAAAATAAAAACGAACGACGTTACAACATGCTTGTGCAGAAACGAAGGAAGAATGGAACGGCAACACAGCAAGATCAAGAGCGAGTGTCGTGGGGTAATCAGGAAGCGAGCGGTCTGGGTAAATTGAAAAAAAGAAAGGAAAAAAAAAGTGAAAGTGAATGTACTCGCGAGATGCAGTCGAGACAAGGTTGGGAAGTGCGGTTGCTGCAAGACAAGAGAGAGACAAGGGCCAAAAAGGAAAAAGAAAAGAGTGGATGCAACCGAATCGACCAGGCCCCAAATCTGTTCGTGTCTACCTACGCTACGGAGTATGCACAGCGAGGTGGTGCAAGTGCAAAAGGAGTGCAAGGAGCGCAAGGACAACACAGCCCTGGGGATGTCTCCATGCAGATCAGGATACAGCAGGGACAGGTCACAGAACCATGGATGTCAGCCAGAGAGAGAGCCAGAGCTTCACGTTAAGAGGGCGGCAATATTTGGCTGGGGGGCCAGACTGAAATGTGGGCTCGCCTCCTGTTCGGGTGTTTAGGGCGTTAGGGGGGTGGTCGAGGAGAGAGGGCGGAACCACTTGCACACTTTGATGTGGACAGGCCCGGGACGCCGACGCGAGATTCTACGCTACTACTCCTAGGCGTACGCTCCTTCCTCTCCTTACGGGTTACGGCGGGTACGAAGTACGAGAGACGACATCCGACAAGTACGAAGTACAGCATAGGGATTAGGGAAGGTCAGACCCATTGTCAATGGCATCACCAAAGCAGAGAAACCGTATCACTCCACTCCGCTGGGAAGAATACGGTATGAAGTATTCCGCCTCCCCCTGCCCTTGCCCTCGCCCTTTCCTAACATACCCCTGTCTGCGGCGGACTCTGTACCACATGTACTGGGCTGTACCAAAAGAGTACCCGTCGGCACCACCAGGGCAGGGTGTCTGAGCGAGCTGAGGTTCATGGTGCTGGATTCAGGTACCATGCACCTTAAGATAGCCTGGCTGAGCCGGGGTTAAAGAAAAGAGAGAAAAGAAAAACAGGAATGGGTGGGGAAGGGGTGGGGTGGGGTGGTACAATTGTACGGAGGGGCGTCAACCTAACTGGCTCCAGCCGTCCTGCAAGCTCTTCTCTTCAAAAAGTGGGGTGAGCAGGGGGGTGAACAAGGTGCTGAGGGTACGAAGGTACGTACACTAGAGTACCATGCCATGTGGACCAGTAGGAGTGTGGGCTTAGGGGAGAAAGAGGAAGCGGTGCCAGGATAGGTGGGAAAGGGTAAAAAGGAAACTGCTCTCCCGGGCTCCGTTCCTGGTCGGAGACGAGTTGGATGAGGGGCCGGTAGTCCCAGGTACCACTGTGTAGTGCTTGCACATCAAGAGGGTGGGAGAAAGTACCGTTCTGTACTGTGCCGTATTTGGTATCCGCAGTGCCAGTGTCACGGTGCAGGTTTGACGTTTTTCCTCAAGTACCAAGGAGCAGCAGTGCAGCAGCAGTCACGCAGGTGGGTGGAGAAAGGTGGAAGGCGCGCTCGTCTCAGAATCAGGTTCGGCAGAAAGGCTCAACTGAGCGATTGCTAGACATTATGAAGTAGACCTTTCCAGTGAATGCCACTGTCGTAGATAGATTAGGGGTACGTGGCTCTGGGGGAAAAGGGCCCAGCGTGCACTTTGTGGTTGTGGGGAAATGTCAGAGCAAATGCTTTTTTGCCTGCACGAGCAGCTTCGATTAATTTGGGATTCGACACGGATGAATTGCAAAGTGTGGAGGAGGAAGGAAGGATCGGATGGGACTTGGGACTTGGGACTTGGGAGACTGGCAGCGGAACTAAAGGCACGACATCATGGCTCGCGAGCACGAGTCGCCGAGTACTGTACGTCGGGGTACAGCTTGGACATCAATGATCAACCACTGCCCCATCCCCCAGTACCGCCAGCGACTAATACTTGTTGACGACAAGGCCAGCATTAAGTCTATTCGAAAAAAGAAATTGTGGTGACATGGCGGCAACTGGTGCCGAAGCTTACGAGAAAAATCTTCCGAGCAAGGTCGAAGTAATGTTTGGTCATCAGCAAATAGGTTCCTTGTCAGTGGCTGACCAATTGCCTCCCATAAGGCACTTGGGAATCAGACCAAGGCATCATTATTGATAGGTTTGCTGTACGAATATCACGGATTGATCATCAATGTTTGTGCCCCCCCCCCGGTTCGCCTCGAGGCTGGAAATTGTCAGGTTACAGACTTCGTACTGAAATCAATACGAAGTGCCGAGGTATCTAGGGCCTGTCTCTGTACTCCGTACGAAGTATTAATAATAAGGCGTGGACGAAACCGACGGGTCGTTGTGTGCCGCCACAAACCTGGCTTGGCGTAGCACTGGTGAAGGAGCAAGATCTCCCAGCTGCTGGGACCACGAAGTCGGAGGAGGCGGGGATGTGGAAAGCGCAATTGTCAATACCAAGTCCACTAGTGTCCTTGAAAACCCCACCACGAAATAGTGTGCGATGTCCAAGTCTGGCAATGCTTCATAATACCCATCGATGAGTTCGTGCGATTCCCGCGCCCGCTCGCGCTGTCACAGCGTCATGATAGTTCAGTTTGCGACTCTATTGTAATATCGGCCATCAGGAAAGGTCACTACGAAGTATTGCTAGGGATCGAGAATATTCTCCAAGTATGGGTGGTTGTGGAGTACCTCAAGTCGATATCGAGCCAGAGCCCATCTTGATGTGGGATCGCTGACATTCTGGCACCCCATACGCTGGCAAAATCTGAGATTTACCCCAGACGACAATCATTCACTGAAAAGGTGTATTTTCTTTCTATTTTCCGGGTCCGGCTTCAAGGGCATGTGGGCAGGGTACGGTGAGTTGCGTTTTGGCAGCTTTCCACTTGAGCCGGGAATCAATCTATGTCGATCCGAATCCCCCGCGAAGAGGAAATATTTCTTGAATTTTCCCCCTTATTTTTTTTTTTTTTTTTTTTTTTTTTT
>PGIR01000153.1:0-100658 GCA_002812735.1 Scedosporium dehoogii
TTTTTTACTCTTATTATTGTTATTATTTTTCTCCCTGGGCAACATGATCACCTTCTTCTCAAGTTACAAAGCTCACAAGTCGATAGCGGCTTACTACGGAGTTGAACCGGAGACAGTGTGGACAATGAACTTATACGAGGAGCGGGGTAAATTCGGATGAGGCAAGTGCACATCCGTGGAGTGCGTGTGGAGTTAAAAAGAGAAGGTGTGCTGAGTGGGTTATTAATACCTCGCGCCTTGCTTCCAGCGAGCTTACAGAGTATTGAACACTGTAAAGTACCAGGACTTCACACACCTGAGGATAAGCAGCACAAAAGAGTCAAGTTATCTTTTTTGGATCTCAAGTAGGCTGGGAATATATAGAATAATGTTTACCTAGATGTACCTGTACAACTGCTAGTCTAACAATGAATGTATAAAGTACACCGCCCCACAGAGAGATCCAGATTTGGTTGGTTGGTCACTAAGTTATCGGAGCAACAGCTGGGCCCGCCCCTCTGTCACTGCAATTAGTGTGTGGATGGAGGACAAACACGCCTCGCCAGCCAACCAACCTCTCGGAGCCCGTAGCTTTGCGGCGACGATCAAGAAGCGCACCAGAGGAGAGAGAATCTGGACTGCGCGGAAAACTTTTCCCTCAGGCCCGCCCGACTGGTGCTCCAGGCTGACAAACGATGGTTAGCAACTGCTTAGGCGATTCTCGTCTTGCATCCGCTGGATGCTGTGGATACTGCCAGCGCTTTGCTGCTGCGTGTGAGCAATAGCCAGGCGGTCAGCGGCGCTCGGTCTGCGTTTGCTTCGAAGTAGTCATCAATTGATGGAACCGAAAAGAAACTGGTCCCACAGTTGTGCGAAGCCAAGATGGAGTGACGAGGTTTGCTGAGGACAGCGAATTGGAAGGAGCGAAATTCAATTCTCGCCCGCATCCATTACAAGTCGAAAATGATGCTTTAGTATTAATTCATCACCTCAGAGTGAGGTACTTCGTATTGATTTGATTGCCCAGGTCGATAAGCTATTTCTTACAAACCGGATGCTTGTGATCAAATTGGCAGAACCTGGTAACAAGTGAGAATAAACTTCTTCTTACCGCCATCCGTCTGCCAATCGAAAAACTCCAATGTCAATGACTGAAGCGCTCGTGACGCGGGACCAGGTTACAGCGGGGTGATTCATCCAGGCGCCCACGGAATCTGGAGGCTTCCTCCATTTGTAGAAGCATCAATGGATTTGATGCATCTGTTAACTGCATGTGGTCACTAAGTGCTTGTACTTGGTGCTTACTGGGACATCACCTCGCTTCATCCACAGACAAATACGATGTGGTGACAGCAGAGGTCTCTCGACGATGGCACCACATCCGATGTGCTGGCCCACCAGTAAGCCTCGACCGTGGTGCGATTCCTGTTGGGAGCCCGCAACTTCCAAGCCCATCCACATGCTGTCTTAGAAACCCTCGAGTAAAGAAAAATTCGCGGGAATAAAAAGGTGGTGTCCAGGATCATGGAGATTGAATAATAAATAAACAGAGGGCGAAACCGGCGTACCTCGGTACCTCCAATTCCTTGAAGAAATCATGCACAGGGTAGGACACAGGATTCCGGGCCTCCGGTAAAAGGAAGGTGTGGGTGTTGTTGATATCTCGATTTTCCAGGTCTTTCAGCTGTTTTGTGGCGCTGATCGCTCCGGACCCAGACAAACAGCCCGTGCCATCCCAGTTGGGGCGGGTTAGGGGCGGGCGGGCTGCCTCAGAGAGAAGAAACATCAACCCAGGGAATCCGCTGGGCCTAGCAGCACTCATCAATTGATCAATGATCGAACATGTTACCAGACGGCAACAACGGACGCCGACACACGAGTACAACGTATTTGTACACTATGAAGTAGTTTATTATGAAGTAAGAAGTATTGAGTGGGTGGACATCGTTGAAGAAAGAGCTACGAAGTATTAGGCAACCTCCTCCAGTCATTGTGCCGGCAGGTGCGAAGGGGCAACCAAAGATCGATCCTCCATCCACACTTTTGACTCCACCATTCCGTGCCGGGGCACCCATCTCGCCTCATCCTCCCGCCCACCTTCTTCTGCTCGCACTACGAACTCCGTACTTCCTCGTCCTGAGCCCCAACTGGTACATCTACTGGGTGGCGCCCTGTCAACTTGGAGACCGCTTGGTGCATGTGTTTCTTCTTGCCCTGTTATGGTCCACTGCTCCCCCCGCTCTGCCATCGATTCCATCTATCCATTCCCAGCCATTCATTCAAAAAGGTCGTCCAACCTCGCCGAAACGCCCATGGCCTTGTCCGCCTAACCACCCTTCCGCGTCTTCTTTGCTTACCCATTGAAGAAATCCTACCTCACCGCTGCCAAACGCACCATCCTCGTCTTCGTTCCCCACTATCCGTTGGCATTCGTGGCTTAACAACCTCACACTCGCAGGGGTCGTCTCATCACCTGCCAGCTCATCTACATAGAATCCGGCGAGACCCCCCCTCCGCTGATTGGCGTTCTATCTTTGCTTAACCCCGACACCCGACTTGCACCCACGCAACGCCTGTGCTCCGGCCCAACCCAACTACGACCTTGGAACTCTGGTCAACCAGTACAGTACACGTGGATCGTTGAGCAGCAAAGAAGAATAAGAGACTTCGAGCGGTCATTGGCAATCCCGCGCTCAATTCTACTGCGTCTCTTAACGATTTGGCAATTCGAACAGAGGAACGAACGCTTGCCCCCGCGTCTGGTACTACTCTCAAGTCTGACGATTCGCTGGTATTCTCTGTCCCGCGCGTTCTTTTTGGTCTTCCTGGTGTACCTCAGGCCCTGATAACCACACGACGAACGGGCGGACGGTTCGCGATTTCGCAGCTTCTCAGAGGATGGAAAGCGGCGAGCACGAGAGATACCGTCACCTTTCCATTTCCATTTCGATGTAATTAGGCCACCGTCGCCAACCTCACCAATCTGTGCGTGCCAACGTTTCTGCGCAGTATTATTCTGGACTCTCGTCGATTTTCGCGCAAAAAAAGGGACAAAAAGAAAAGAACCTGGCTTTTGCCCCAGTTTCCCATGCGACCTTCCCTTTCGCTATCCAAGTCCAGTCCCAGGTTCCAGTTCCGCCTCCATTCCCAATCCGGTCGCAGTCTCCTTGTGTCTCCACCAAGCTTTTCTTCTTCACTGCGCCCCACCACTTGCTAGCTCCGCACTTTTTCTTCTTTCCTCCCCCCCCCTTCTGGGAAACCAAAGCGCTGTGTCTTGTGTGCTGTGACCAAACAGTCATAGCTCCGCTCGCGAACACCCGCACCGCCTCAACGTGGAAAACTTCCGGGTTGGCGGTGGCCTTACACACCCGCCGTTTATTTCTCCACACACCAACTCTTTCTTTCCTCTAATTCCTCCTTCTGCAACAATAACACAGTTGTCGACAGAATGGCTCCCGATTTGAAACCCTTATTACTGCCTCAGCTCGTAGAAGAGCGGAGGAGACTCGAAGCCCAGGCCCTACAGGTTCTACAAGCCCAGCAAGTGGCTCAGTCAGTCTTGGCCGAAAACGATCTCACTCACATCTACCTCACGACAAACTCGTCTTCATCCGACGTTGCGTCTCCCATTACTCCCACATTTTCGACTCGCGGACATACTAGGTATTCGAGCTCGCTGTCATCGCTTGATCTACCCTTCGGTTTTTCCGATCAACCTTCTTCACCCTCACAAGCGGCGCATTCGGTCAAGTCGTGCATACGCCAATTACCCGATGTTGAGGAGGAACCGGTGGAACGTGCCGAGCTCGATCTCCCTGAGGGCCTCTATGACTGTCTCTGTAAGGCATCTCCTGCAGCTTGATTCTTTTAATACCCGCCTACCGGATCTATTCCCTGCCGTGCATTCTCCCTTGCAGTTATTAACACTATTTTTCCCGTATCTGTCTAGGCGATGAACCTTTTTGCGTACACCGTTCCAATCCGAGTATTGACGGGTCCCTAGCTGCTGACTACGATGATCTCGGGTTCATGAGTGACACTGATTTATCCGGCATGCGGATGAGGAAAAGTCCACGAAGGGGCAGTGCGGAAGCTACACTGGCCGGTATAACCTCTCGAATCGGCTCCCGATTTCCCAGCCTCTCACGCTGGAGCGGACCAAAGAAGGGCGGTTCGACTCCATTTTCCATCTACGAGCTGAGTGCCGACAGTGCGACTCGGATAGCCGGTGCGATTTCGAGCCGCTCATCGTCCATATCCTCGCCATACCCCTTCAGCACTGACTATACGCCCGAATCTGCCCTGTCTCCCTCGCCTTCGCAATCTTGCTGGGGCTCCGTAGAGAGTGTTGTGCTGCCAAACCTCGATATTGACAAGACTAATAATTCCGGCCGAAATTTGGAGCGGGAACGGGCCCTGGCCACAACCCCTCTTCTCCCTCCACTAATTACCGATGCCGTTCCCCAGAGCCCGTCACGGCGACCTCAAACTCCTTCTCGTGCTCGCTCAGCTAGTGTTTTCGAGCGTCCGACTCACGCGCCTACCGCTGCTCGCACCGCTACTACGACCCCAGCCTTGAGTACCAAGCCCTCTCTGTCCTCGTTCAAGGCCTCTCCGATAAGCCCCGAGCTTCCAATTCCTTTTCCCAACATTCTCGATGACGAGTGGTCCGATCGCCTTGGTCACGCCAACTTTACAATCCTGCCTCTTCCCTATCAGCCGGAGATTGCCGACCTAGAGAGTTTGAGGAAGCTGCGGGAGGACTGGGACTTGGCCCGCACAAACTACACGAAACACCTGTTTAGAACCGGCGAGAACTACGGCCAGACGAGCAAGATTTACGGACTCACGGAGGAGAAGTGGGCTCAAGTTGAACAATCCTGGAAGCGCATGCATGAGAAGGCTATCGAGCAGATTTTGGCAGCCACTAGCGCCACCTCACAGCCGATGGCTAAAGCTAGGAGCAGAAGCCGTGGACGAGGTAGGGGCCGCGCCGGAAGCACTCCTCCCAAGACTGTCATGAATGACATCTTCGGCGGCATGGAGTGGAAGAGAATCGAGGACACCAAACCCGGCGCGATCCCCCGCATGTTGAGCGAAGATAAATTCCCCTCCCGTGGCGACGAAGATATTGTTGGCCCGATGGTCCGGGATGAGCCGATGGCCAGGGCGGGCAGCGTTGATGGCAGGGGCGTGAGGCTGTGGAAGAACCTCGTCGATAAAGTCGGACTCCGGAGATGATGATAATATCACTTTTTCCTCCTCCTGTTACGACGAATGATCGACGATGAGCGCACGTACGAGTTTGCCGATTCCCGAAGAAAGATCCATGACGATGATTATCATTATTTACGACAAATGCTCGACCGATAGACTTTGCGACTTGATTTTCCGAAGTTTTTTTTTTTCTCTTTCTTTTTCTTTTCTTCACTATAAGATACCCAAATCTTGTTTCTGGAAGCTGGACAGCTACCGACGCCTCTTCAGGCAACTATTTTTTTTTTCTTTCTTTTTTTTTCCTTTTTACTTTTTGTCTTAGCACCTTTCTGTCCAGATATGCATGGATTTTCATCTCGAAATTCCAGACTTTTGCGAGCGAAAAAAAAAAAACGTTGTTCATAGATACCACGGCGACTCTACGACACTCCGAGCCCTGTTGAGAAAAATCACTATTGTTAATTTAACAATACTCCCCCTACCTCTGAGGGGGGGAAAAGAATTTGGATTGAATGGTAATAGACGGCGTTGGGACCGATTTCTCCCCCGCCAGGTTATAATGGAGTTAATGGGTACAATTAGGATGGGGGATCAATAAGTGTTTGGAAGCAGTTGGTCAATTGTTGGGAAATTAGTTTGATGAGAGAGCAGCGGAGGAACGACTTGGGAGAAGGGGGAGAGGCAGCTAGAGTTATTGCGCCCTCCCCTCGAATGTGTTTTGGATGAGGTTCTTTTCGGAGCCCTCAACTCGATGTGTTATAGCTAGGAGTGAGCGAAAATCGGTTTCCTCTCATTCACCATTGGGGAAATGTATGAACACAAGGCTTAGAAAATAAGTACCTCAGGTTATTCTTAGGACCGATGAATAGTACAGCGGTGTAGGTGTGTGAATCAGTGGCCTTTTCGAGTTGGATACCTTTGTCGGGGTTCTCGGACTCCTCTCCGTGGCGTCGGCTTCTCGCTGGAACCAGTACTGTATTATCCACGAGGGCACTTAGGGATTCCTTAGCAGCCGGCGAGTGATTCGCCAGGCACAGCATTGCGTCGGCTCCCAAGTTTAATTGGGCTAGGGTGGTAAAGACGATGGTGATGATGGCGATGATGGTGATGGAGTACGGACTATGAGCGCATATAGTGAGTATTTACGGCGACTTTCTTCTTAGAGATAGGAGAAGTGGAGGAGGTAAACAAAATGCATCTAGCTAGCTATGTTCATTTCAAAAGCTAGATAGTAGTCACATCGCCTAACATGGAGTCGTCGTTATCCTGCCTGTTTGCATCAACGAGCACCGGCCGTGAGAAGCAGCCGTCGCAAAGAGTCGTTGCTTTCGAGAACGTAACTCAATGGTGTGTGACCATGCCTATCCTCTGCGTTTACCTTGGCACCCGCAGCGAGAAGCTGATGTACTACAGCCTCATCCCCAACTTTGACCGCGCAGTGGAGTGGTGTGTCTCCAAAGCTAGCCTCTCCATTAGCGTCAGCACCTGCAGAGAGAAGCCGCTGTACCACAGTCCCATTGCCTAATCTGATGGCGGAGTAAAGTGCTGTGTCCCCAAAACCGTCCTTCGCGTTTACATTGGAGCCACCTGCGAGGAGATAATGCACGATAGCCTCATTCCCCACATGGACCGCGTGGTGGAGTGGTATCCTTCCAAATATATCTATTCTGCTGATATCAGCACCTGCTTCGACAAGCGTCTTCACTGCAGCTTCGTGGCGTAAACTGGTAGCATAGTAAAGTGCCGTGAGTCCGGTCCCGTTTATCGCATTTACGTCTGCGCCCGCTTCGAGAAGCTGCCGTATTATAGACTCGCTTCGTTGATTAGCTGCATGGAAGAGTGGTGTGTTTCCGGAATTGTCCTTTACGTTCGGGTCGGCGCCTGCCGCTAGAAGGCTCTTCACTACCTCTTCGAGAGCCCTGTAAACTGCAAGATGAAGTGGTGTGGTGTCGGTGTGATCCTTCATGTCCGCATGAGCGCCTGCTTCGAGAAGCTGATGTACTAAAGCGTTATAATCATCACTAAAAATAGCGCGGTGGAGTGCTGTGCGTCCAGAGCTATCCTGGGCGTTTACATCGGCGCCTCCTGTGAGAAGCTGCCGCACCACAGCTGAGTGACCGCTACGAGCAGCCCAAGAGAGAGCAGGTCTTTCGTAGATGGTATCTTTTACGTTCGCATCGCCGAGTCCTCTCTTAATAAGATGCTCTACTACTTGGTCAAGTCCTAGATAGGATGCAGCTAACACCGGCGTGAAGCCTACAGCTTGGAGCGTTGCGCCACGAGTCTCAAGATATATTTTAAAGCACGCCCAGGACGTCGAGTACTGAAGCGAGCAATAGTTTACCGCCGTCGCCATTGCCCAACTTTCTTCCGTCCAGCGATATCCGCGGAAGTGCGCAGGCCAGTACTGCGCTGAATAACTGAGAAATGTGCGCTCGATGATATACTCCCATCGGTTCTTGCTTGACCGGAAGCTGACCAAGTCAAAGTCGGACAAAGAGAGCCTCAATAAGCAGATTTCAGCAAGGATGCGGTGAGATTCTTCGGGGCGGAGAGAATATTTCCATCGTAGGGCTGTCTCACGAGGGCTAGGTAATTCTGGCGGAGAGGATAGCGAAGGAGCCAAAAACTCGCGAGCGGTCTGATGAAGAAGGTAGATTTTTGAGTCAACCACGACGACAAAAAGACCACAAAGCTCCCTGACATCGATGCGAAAGCGCTCCTCCGACATGAGCTCTATGGCGCGAAAGGATCGGTGACTAGGTTGAATTGCTAAAGCCATGGCCATCTCTTTCAGGGTGAGCGGCCTCTTTGCAACCACAACGATATGAAGGAGCTTTCTCGTCAGGCCAATATCTCGACTCTTCGAGAGTATTTTGTCATACGCTTCCTCGACTGATTTGGGGAGCTTACGGACCATGGACCGAAGGTTTTCCTGCGTGTAGAAGATGCCATCCATAATCACATTGAAGACAAGGTGAACCCAAAGGTATGTGCGGTTCGGTACTCCCATAAGTTCCTTCCTAAGGACGTTCCGCTCTTCTTCGCTCAGGCCGGGGACATCCTTTACCTTAGCCCTGATGACAAGGTCGATCTCTCGAGAAATTTTGTGGACCTCGTCTTCATTCTCTCCACTCAAGTGGATCGTCGGCAGTTTGTCTTCAAGGCGGTGGAATCCTCGCTTAATATCAAGGTACGGCCGGCTAGTTAAGAGGAATTTTAGGGCCGGGGTGCTTGTGCGGGAATAGAAACTGCTGGTGGCAGCTATAATTTGACTTCGTCCGGATTTTTCGCATTCGTCGAGTGCGTCGAGAATGCACACAATCTCATGGCCCCCAAGGTTATTTGCAACGCATATGAGAATATCCCAGAGGTCTTGGAAGGATGTCAGAACCCTATCTCCCTTCTCCTCAAACTTGTTGAGAATCAAGTCAGAGAAAGCAGTAGGGTACTGTGTAAAAATTTGATGTAAAAGGCAACACATAGCACCCGTTGAAGATCGCTGGTCTTCGAAATCTTCCTTGAAGAAGAAATAGCAAGTCGTCCTTGTACCTGTGCTCACGAGGACGTTATCCACCAGGTACCTCGCCAGCACCGACTTCCCGCAGCCAGGGTCAGCAGAAACCCAGAGCAGGCTCCCTCCGCTGCTTTGTTGCCAGTTGTGGAAGAGCGGATGGCCTAGGAACCAGGCACATGTCCCCTCAACCCGGGGGGGATTTCGATTCTTGCGATCTCTATATGGGCAGGAATAGAGCTTTTGGAGCCATTTGATTTGCTCTTGGCTCTGCTTCGAAGCAATGTCTTGAAGCTGGCCTTGGCGGTGAAGAGCCTCATTGACGGCTTTCTTCAGTCGCCACACCGCGTGCTCTTTTCCCTCACCATAAATGAGCGGTATAAAAACATCAAAAATGCCCAGGAGGCAATAAGACCAATCTTCCTCACGCGTAGTTTGGCGTGTATTTGCCCACGTGAATCGCTCATCAACGTCGAACTGAGAAAGAGGTATTCCTTGGAGCGCAGGAATTGGTATCCCCGTTATTTTGTGAATTTGCCTCTCGAGGGATTTCTTATCACCAAGTCGTATGCCCTCTCGCGCGAAGAACTCAACGGAGGCCGGGGCAATAAGCTCCTGGAGTGTCCAGCCGCGCGTGAACCATCTGCTCACCTGAAAAGCAGATTCCCATGGTGGCTGTTGCTGTGCGAGGTGCTGCTCGTTGCTGACCGTGGAAACGTCGGACAGGTACACATAACACCTAGCGGCATTTCGGTACCATCGAAACATGGAATTGATGGCCTCCTGGAGCTCGGAGCTGTCCGATTTATCGATACAGCAAGTGTCGACCCAGAAGTATCGCAAGCCGTGACGCCCCGCTTGCTCAGCGCAGAACTGAATCTTATGAAAGCCGGCCTTGTCTCTACCGGTACCGTCTACCAAGTCCTTAAAGGTGACTTCTTGGGTGTTGTCTGTGTTCCACGTGTGTGATAATATGGCGTACGACGGGATCTGATCGCCGACGAAGTGTCTTGTTAGACGGAATTCGCCATTTGGAGCGCATTCCAGGAGCCGCATTGTATTAGATGGACGACTTTGATGTGATGGATTCCTCAACGGGACAGTGATCGAGAACGAGTCGTTAATGCGGCCGTTTGAGGCCGTTTTGTTTTTGTCGCTAGAGATTACGAAGTACCGGTCCCTCATAACTTGTCAGTCAGAGTTCCCATTAAAAAGGGTTCTTCTTCATCTTTACCTCTCGGGATATAATAGGTTCCCACAGTCTATGTGACTAATTTCAAGTATCTTGTCAGAGGATGCCGTTGATCGTGGCCCACTCCTCGATAGATGACGATAGAACCACTGATTTTTGAGGTGGAAGAAGGCAAGGCGATCTACGAAGGGCTCGCAGCCTGCCCTGCGGGCCACTTTTGCGGCTGGCGCGACCATCCTTGGGAGGTGGCTTGGGCGAGGAGGGGGAGGGGTAGAAATGACCACATGGCCGCCTACTCAAATTACATTTGAGGAGTGACGAATGGCTACTGATTTCCGAATCCTAGGGCAAGCAACTGTCGAAGGATAGAGGGTCTTGGTATCAGCATTTGCAACGCCTGGAAGTCTACGCACAACCCTGCGGTTTTCGTTCAGCAGACGCCAGTTTCACCCTTAGTTATACGTGAGAGAAAGAGCCGAGGATTGAAATGTGCTGGAAAATTAAACTCGTCTCATCTGAGACGTTTATTTGGATGGCACTTTATGGGCGTACTCTAAGAGTGTGTAAAGACTAAAAATAAAGCAGAAAAAAAGGTTAAAATGTACCATGTTTCGAATGCGTGGAGAAGGAGAATGGAACGTTTATGGAAAAAATGATAAAACGGCCGAGCCATGGAGGAGTGTCAACCCAGGGTCCAAACACCACCTTCGCATCAATGCCTCGACGGTAAGACCTCAGCCAGGGGAGCTTGCTGTACGAATTAGCCCGGGACTTCAAGGGTCGGTCGGCGGAGTGCGGAGGTCCGGACCCGGGCGGAGACAACGGCGAGTATCGATTGAGTGGGGTGGCTCAAGGGTCTCCGCCTGGGACTTTTTCGTCTTATCTTTCTCCCCATTTTTTAGGTAGTATTTTAAGAATGATTTTGAATGCAAATTCCGACCTCGAGGTTGGAAGAGCTGGGGCTGATGGTTGTGTTGTCGGTGAAGAACAATGCCAACAGGCAATGCTTGGCAAAGCTTTGTCGAGGAGAAAGACAGCGAGGCCGCTTAACCCTGGTTCATTTTATGAAGCAAGGCGAAATACTGCTCAAGCACGAAACAGGGTATTAATTGGTGCCCGAGGAACCTCAAAGAAGCTAGTTTAGAGTGATGAAGAAACGCACTGGTGGCGTCATGTTAAGGGCAGTCGTTTTCTCATCTGCATTCATGAAAGCTAGATTCTTTGTTTGCTTGTATCCAGGGACGGCAATCGGTCCCCGGATTCACATTCGCCAGCAATCTTGAATCTTCCCATTTTAGGCCCTGCGGGGGACGGGTAACACTCGCCCTCTGCTGCCGAGAGATAACACAGCTCCCTGTGGTCTGTGAGGGTGTGGGGAGAGCACCTACCCTTTTTGGGCCCAGATAAAAACGGCGTGACGAGAGTTTGCTTTCGTTGAGAATACTTGGCATGGGATAGGACGCATTGCAGGTTTCATGACGAGAATCCGCAAGTATCTGTTGAGCTTGGTCTGGGCAAACTGCTTAGCACATATCCACGCACACATCTTGCTCAAGCTGCATGATGGAGGATAGAAGATGGCGGAGTTTCACGGCCCGGTAAGTTGAGCAATCCCACGAAACTCTACTCCGTAGTGTGGCACATCTTTCCTCAATCGCTTGGCTCTTTATCGTCATCATGCCACTAGGGTAAGACAAAAAAAAAGCACCATCATAAAAATAAAAATCCCAAGAACCCCCGTTTCAGGCTGCGTCTTGCGCCATTGACGCCCCTTGAACTGTGAGGACCCTGGCATGAACATGGAATAAATTTTTTTGTCCTTCAGTTGAGAGTCTGCTTTTGACCAGGGGGGAATGGAAGAGGTTCAACAATGTTCCGGGATGAGAGGTCCAGGGTGAGAGGCAACCAGCCTTGGCCTGACCAGCCCATGTCATCCTTTGTACCCAGTGCCAATATTAGCGAATTGTGGCTGGCGATGTACCCCCCACTTGACGCAATTTGATTCAATTGCGCCCACGTTCCACCTTCCGGACCTGAGCTTGTGAGAGATTGCCCAGCACGTGCTCGCATTCCTTCTCTGAGAGGCTGGCGTCGGTTGCAATCAATCAATGCAATCGCCTAAAACGAGACCGGCGTGCTGTACTCGGTAGGTGTGACATTAGCGCGCATGGGGAGGGGGAAGAAAAAGAATAAACTAGAAAAGGGGATGAGCCGATGTCCCGTGTTCGGGTCTCGAAGCCCGACGCCGAGTGGGAGTGAATCGGGGTCCGGGTCGAGCTGGGTGAGGTGGGAGACGAGGGGTAGCAAGGTCGGCGCTCAGGGGGGAAAGGGTTCGGATTGTTCGGTGGTACTGATACCATTGAATCTTTGATTCTGTACTTCGTACTTCGTACAGGAGAACCAGAATGAAGTAGCACACATTAATTGGTTTGCTAAGTTTCTTGGCATGGGTGGTCATGTTATGTTCGAACATTTCGATTTCTTGAAGTATCATAACGATCAGCGAAGTACATGTGTACAACGAGTACACTACACCCTGTTTAATTGATGAAGCGGGGTTGCGATTTTGGCGAACTACATCACGATGTACGTTTGTTGATTGAGGACGGTTTATCTGCAAGTTGCGTGAACAACAGAGTCGAGATGATCTACGAAGTACGTCAAAACTAGGGAGAGATCGCATCAATTGATTAGATCTTGTTCCTGCTCCATGAGATCATTTGAATACTAACCGTTGAACTCTACTCCCAGAGTCTGGCCTTGGGGAGCACATCGGATTAGAGTTGATACTTGTATCCCAGCAGCCACTTGGTAATTCTTGATCTCCAAATTACGTCGTAGATAATCAATGAAAGACGTAGACCCCGAGCTAATTCCAATCAAGCGTCTTATCACGTGGAACAACCTTGAGCTTATTGCTCTTTAGTCCTCGGAGAGAGCAAGGAGGTTCGGAGCTATCATCCCTTTGATCGTTTGACACAAAGAAGACGTTCTAGCCGGAACCAGGACTGGGGGACGCGGGGAAACTAACGGTTGGCGCTTCCTGGCACGCAACCACTTGCTCGACACGGACACGTGTGAGCCGGATCCTGGTGCCGAGCCATGATGGCGTTTGGCAAGAACAGGAAAATGTTTGGGCCGGACAATCAGTGTCATACGAGGAAAGCCGCGGAGATGGAGGGAAGCTGCTTGGGGATGTGAAGGAATACGCAGCATTCCCAGACAGGCAAGTTGTGCCTTCCATTCTCCCTCGTACAGCGGATATCGATGGATATTGATCAAAGGATGTGCCTGCCGCATCTGTACAATGAAGTAACCCTTAGGTATGACTATTACGTGCGAGATGATGAGACTTGCGCTAGTGATATCAAATGAATCGAATGTTTATCATACTGATTCGGTCGAAGCTTCCAAGCGAGGCTATCTTAACGAGTTCGTAAGTTTACTTGGTTTCTTAATTCAGAAGTACAGTTGGATTGTCAAGTTCGACCCAAGGCCGCCTCACCTGGTGAGGTATCCACCCACCACACTGAACTTGACATCTTAGTGGTCTACTAAGCCACGATATCCTACGTGGAAAGGCACGCGGCAAAGCCGTGTGGCATCCGCGGGTATCCTGAGAACTTTAGGAGTCGATAAATGGGAGATTGAGCACCTGCCTTGTGTGAATCGCTCATATGGAGAGGCCATTCGTGGCATTGAGCTTCTGCTCGTATCGAGATAGGCTCTACGCCACGCTTGTCAGTGCTAAAATACGCCCACAAAAACCAGCGCTATGAATAGCTCTCAATTCACCAGTCATAGACGGTACATTGTACAGTGTAAACTGGACTGTACATGCCCTCCACTTTCACAGCTATGACAGCAGCCAGAAGATACTAGTAGGTACAAGGCAGTTTTGCTTGGCCCACAACCAGCAATCGCAGGCGGTACACAGCATTGCGTGCGCCCCACTTTCGACTCCCAGGGGGCCCCTCTAGCGAATCAAGACCCTTCTGAAGGCTTGGCTGTGGGTCGGTCACGCGGGCTACCGACCGGCGACTTCCCCGTACACTAGTTTGTATTGCTCATTGCTATCGACTTGGCAGCGACGACCAGGTATTGCCACGATCCAGCGATTGGCAATTACACCCCATGGCGATCCGAGGGGGCAAGAGCGACTCCCAGGGATAAGGGAGAAAGGAAGGATACAAGGGGAGGACCAAAAAGGATAAAATCCGTCTTTATCTCCTGGCCACCCCCCTCGTCTCTTTCCCCCACCTCACCGCTGTCGCTCGGTCTACGGTGAATCCTCTCGGACATTCATTCCATCCCAAACGTTTCCATTGACGAACTCAAGTGCGCCAATCGTATTTCGCTTACAAGCTACCTCGACTTATCGTCTCAACCCATTCTACCAACACCAATTGCGAGTTCAGGAGACGGAACCGGTACACAACTCAAACGACCTCGCTTTCAATTCGACTTCGACTGTACTTCGATGGGAGAATCTGTTTCTGCTCGGAATGGCCTTTCTCACGACTCTCCCGAGGCCACGGCAGACCTGGATGAGCCCCCATCAGGTTTACGACCGTTCACAATCCCCCATTGCATCGATGCCATTGACTTGGCCCGAGTCCTCGACACTCACCCCAAGAATGGACTCACCCACAACGAGGCCCTTGCTCGCCTCGAGCGAGATGGACCTAACAAGGTCGAGGCCGCTAGGGGCACATCGGCCTGGCAAATATTCCTAAGACAAGTTTCGAATAGTTTGACTGTTGTTCTTGTACTTGTCATGGTACTCTCGTTCTGTATTGATGACTATATCGAAGGCAGCGTTGTCGCCGCCGTTATTCTCTTCAACATTGTCGTCGGGTAAGATCCTCTCCCCCTCCTCGCCCCTCATCTGATTAGTAGTAGACGAAATGTGTGGGAATCGCTGCTCGGCAGTTTCGCGGCAGCGTATTCCAGCCCGGCCTCGCAACCGTGTGCTCTTGCTTGCATTCTCGTGTTCATCAATTGTTTCTTCCTTTCCAAGTAACGTCCGCATACTAATTCTCGGTGGGGGCGTCACCCCCACCATGGCAGCTTTCACCAAGATTACACGGCCGAGAGCCAGATGCAGCAATTGCTGAGCCTGGCCTCGCCAACTTGCCGCGTAATCCGTGAAGGCCAAGTGCAAGAATTGAAGAGTGAAGTCATCGTAGTTGGCGATTTGATTTGCATCTCAGTCGGAGACATCGTCGCCGCCGATGCACGCCTCTTGGATGGGATCAATCTTTCCGCCGAGGAAGCCAATCTCACTGGCGAATCCGTCCCAATAAGCAAGCACGCTGAAAAGGTGCTTGATGCGGAAGATATCCCCCTCGGCGATCGTATCAACATGATTTACGCCACCACCGCTATCACGCGCGGTCGCGGTACTGCTATCGTTACGAGCATCGGAATGGACACTGAGGTCGGAAAGATCGCAGCCATGTTGCGAACCAAGAAGACCGTCGACGCCGATACTCCATTTTCCCAGCGAGCCGCCATCTGGCTCAAGAGCAGGGTCCGAAGCGTCCTCGGTTTCGACGGCACTCCCCTTCAGACTAAGCTGAGCATTTTCGCTCTTATGCTCTTCGCCTTTGCTATTCTCCTGGTTCTCATTGTTTTCGCTACCGCCAAATTCGATGTGCAGGGCCAGACTCTACTCTACGGCATTTGCGTTGGTGTTGCGGTGATTCCAGAATCTCTGATTGCTGTCCTTACCCTCACCTTTACCGTTGCCGCCCGCGCCATGAGTCGCGGCAATGTCATTGTCCGCAACAAGGCTGCCCTGCAGGCTGTTGGTGGCGTGACGAATATCTGCTCTGATAAGACTGGTACGTTGACCCAGGGTAGGATGGTTATGCGCAAGGTTTGGCTCCCCGACGACACGCAGGTCTTGGTCAAGGACACGACCGACCCATTTGACCCATTCAGTGGCAAGGTCAGCTGGATGACTGGCAGTGGCAACTCGAGCACTAGGTCTACTCCTACCATTGAGAAGTCTCCTGAGCAGCCCGGCTCGTCCGCCTTCAATGCTTTCCTGGATGTCATTGCCCTTTGCAACAACGCAGCCGTCTCCGATGGCAAAAATGCCGCCGATGACAGCGCTTCCGTGACAACGGCAACGCTTCCCACGTCTTGGGTTGCTGTGGGTGAGCCTACGGAAATCGCCCTTCAAGTCTTTGCTACCCGATTCGGTCGTGGTAAGCCCGAGCTGCTCCAGAGCAGAGTCGGGCGATTGATCACCGAGTTCCCATTCGACTCTTCGTGCAAGCGAATGAGTGTCATTTACGAGCACCCAACCAATGGCCGACGTATGTACGCCAAGGGTGCTCCCGAAGCCATCTTGCCACTTCTTTCGGAAACGGAAGAAGTCAAGGCGCTCGTCGCCGCAAAGGCTGATGAGCTGGCCTCGGAGGGATATCGAGTCCTCTGCGTCGCGCATAAGTCGATCGAAGTTAGTGATTCTGTCGACGAGAGAGCGGACGCCGAGCGCAACCTCGAGTTGCTCGGCCTTGCTGGACTTTACGATCCCCCTCGACTCGAGACCGCCGGTGCTGTCAAGCAGTGCAAGACAGCTGGCGTTTCGGTCCACATGGTAACTGGTGACCACATCAAGACGGCCACATCTATCGCTTACGAAGTAGGCATCCTTTCGCAGGATCTGCCCCCGACCGAAGTGAAATCTCTCGTTATGCAAGCTTCCGAATTCGATAAACTCAGCGATGCGGAAATCGATGCCATGAAGTCGCTTCCACTGGTAATTGCCCGCTGCAGCCCCATGACAAAGGTTAGAATGATTGAAGCCATGCGCCGCCGCAAGGCTTTCTGCGTCATGACGGGTGACGGTGTCAACGACTCTCCTGCCCTCAAGCAAGCTGATATCGGTATTGCAATGGGTCTTCGGGGAAGCGATGTTGCCAAGGAAGCTGCCGACATGGTTCTCACAGATGATAACTTTGCCTCCATCGTCACGGCGATCAAGGAGGGACGAAGGCTTTTCGACAATGTCCAGAAGGTAAGCTGCCCCATCCTGCATATGCTTCCGAAAAGTTATCTTGAGACTAACATCCCATCAACAGTTCCTGCTCCATCTTTTAATCTCCAACATTGCGCAGGTCATTCTTCTTCTCATCGGTCTCTCATTCAAGGATAAATCCGGAGAGTCTGTTTTCCCGCTTTCGCCGCTTGAGATCCTCTGGGCCAATCTTATCACCTCATCCTTCCTCGCTGTTGGGCTTGGTATGGAACAAGCTCAGCCTGATTTGCTCGAGCGGCCACCATCCCACAACCGCGGCGGAGTCTTCACGGTTGACCTAATCCGCGACAAGATGATTTACGGTTTTTACATGGGTGCTCTCTGCTTGGCTGCGTTTACCTCAGTTGCTTACGGCGTGGCGGGACCTGATCATCTCGGCCATGGCTGTAACGATGGATACAACGACAGCTGTAAGGTTGTCTTCCGCGCCCGCTCGACGACCTACGCAACGCTGAGCTTTCTCCTTTTGGTTACCGCCTGGGAGGCCAAGCACTTTACTCGCAGCTTGTTCGCCATGAACCCGGAGCTTTGGAGCGGTCCTACATCCTTCTTCAAGACCGTCTGGATGAACCGAACCCTGTTCTGGGCTGTCGTCGCCGGCTTCCTCGCCACATTTCCCGTCATTTACATCCCCGTCGTCAACAGACTCGTCTTCAAACACGATATGATTACCTGGGAGTGGGGTATCGTTGTGGCCTGCTTGGTCACATACCTCGCGCTCGTAGAGAGCTGGAAGGCGATCAAGCGACGACTTGGCCTCGGAGTCCCTGATCGTGCGACATCCGTTGCCCCTCCTCAGGTTTAACGTCCGAACCTTGGCCCCCTCAGAGCGACCTGGTGCCATGGTGACGGTGGTTCCCAGGACGTGAGGGGAGTTTCACTCATTATGATCATTCTTTTTTTCCAAGTTTGATTCCTGCTATTGTTGAAACGGTTCAGTGGCGTCTTTCACATACACAGATTGTCAATGGGACCCGGACTCGGTGTGCGCGTTAAAAGAAGTCCGAACCGTGTCCCCAGTTTCCCACCCCCCAAAATTGTTCCTTTCTTATCTGTCTCTTTGGCGTACAATGGGCCATTCGGGTGCCGAGCCGGCTTGATCTCGCCGGCCCACTTGAACATTCGCCATGTTGGCATCTTTGATTGCTCTTTCTTTTAGGCATTAGTTTCTACTTGACAATGAAAAAGAGACAAGCCTTTTGCTGCTCAACTCTCTGCTGAACTCGTGCTCTTTGACTGATGTAATTGGCGCTGCCTCGACTGGAGCGTTGCTAAGCCCACTGATGACTTGCTTCATTCCGGACCATTACGTGTAATGAAGTTCCTCGTAATCCATATATCTGTTCTAGGATCAACCGATGTGGACATGTTCGATGAAGCTATTCGTTCCGTATCGTATCAATCATTGGTGGAGAGAACCATGTCTATCACCTTGTTCCAAGAGACGAGGTCCCTTTACCGCCATTGATCCGTGGCAGAAAGACAAGAGAGCTTCAAACCAAAATGAGGAAAAAGAATTCGCATAAGGCATCAGGCGCTATCTAAAACTCCAATCTCCAAGTTGAGGTCATTGTCGAGCTGAGATGGAGTGACTGATTTGTGGGATGGGCGGCTGCATTGCTCAGGCAAGGAGAGCTCGCTTCCCTTCTTCCTTTCTTCGTCTTCCTCTTTCTTAATTTTTTTTTTACTTGTCTTAATTTTCATCAAAATTGCCTTTTCTAATTTATCTCCTTCCATGTTCTCCTTTTTATTTCACTTGAATGACACCTTTCCCCTCCCAGACACATATTCTCCAAGATTTCAGACTGTAATGCTGGAAAATAAGATGCAAGGGTTGAAGGAGGAGAGCTAAATATGTATGTCTTATGTCCTACATAGGAGTTATTTTAAAAAGGAAAAAAGAATCATTTATATACATGAAAAATGTTGGTGCCCAAGAAAGGCCCTCTAATGTGCAAAGTGTTTCAATGCATATGAAGCTCAAGGTTCATGCTCCTCTCCTCGTCACCACAGTATTCTTCCACTTGTTCTTCTCCTTCCGGGATTGGGATTCATAAAAGTGAACAAATCAAGAATAGAAGACAGCGCGAAAGAGTAAAGAAAACCTCCCTGAGAAAAGGCCCGGGTCGTTAGACGGCGTGGGTGGAGCCGATGGGACCGAAGCGGATGTTGGACCAGATGACCTGGGTGTCGCCGTACTGGTCGATGACCTCGGAGGGAACACCGGAGTCCTGGGGACAGGAGCCACGAGCGGCACCGGGCTGGCCCTCCTTCTCGGGGGGATAGGTGGAGTCGAGCCAAAGCATGTTGGCGTAGTGCTAAAGCATTCCTTCTCGTTAGCAAACATGTCCCTTTTCGTTTGTTTTTGCGGGGGCTAGGTCATAGAAAAAAGGGAGCAAAGATGGGGAAGTGGAACATACGTCGCTCCAGATGGACATGACGAGGACCATAGGAATGGCGAGAGCCTCATCAAGTTGGCTGTATCCGCCGACCTCGTTGAATCGGTCGCGGTCGTCAAAGGCGATGGGGGCGGCCGTGCACATCTCCGAGGTGATCTTGTTGGAGTCGGAGGGGATGCCCTCGATGTTGGGCGCGGGGACCTCGATGGTCTTGCCGTCCTGGACGAAGACTTGGTACATGGCGCCCGGCTCGAAGCGGGTGATGACGCTGGAGGTTGTGTTAGGGTTTATTTGGTTCTTACACTATACCGCGGATGTAGAGGGAGGGTTATAGATGGGGGACAAGGAATCAAGCGTGGGCGTGGAAGAGAAGGGGGAGACTTACGTGAAGGGCTTGGTGGTGTCGACGGTCTTGCCCTTGCCGTAGAAGTCGGTGTTGCCCAATCGGTACGGGTTGTAGTCGCAGCCGTTGGCGTCGCAGCCACCGTTGAAGCGGTCCTCGGAGTAGGTACCGCCGCAGGTGTCGTCCTTGCAGACGTGGTAGTTGTTGTTCTCGCAGGCGTGAGGGGTGAGGGCGTACGAGTAGGCGTTAGACTCCCTGTTTCGGGTGGGTTAGCCTTTATTTCTTGGAGAGGGGTGAGGGAAATAGAGATGAAGACGGCACACACCAGACGTCGATCTCGGCGCAGCAGGACCCCATGGAGCCGACACCAGCCTGGTCATCGGTATCAGAAGCTTCCCAGCCCTCGATATTACCCTATTCAGAGTTGAGTTAGTTATAACCGGCCACCTTAAGGAATGTGTTGTATCTAGAGCGCACCTTTCCGTTGATGAACTTGAGGTCACGAGCGCACTGAGCATCGCAGTAACCGACACCATACTTGGCACCAGCAGCGTTGTTCGACTCATCAGAGAGACCGCCGTCCTCCTTCATAGGTACGAAGTAGAGGGCAGAGTTCATCCCGCACTCAACCTGTGAAAGATCGACATCGAAAGCAAACTCATTATTCATGAGCGTAAACATGGCATACTTGGAGTCGCCGGCCATAAGGTAGACACGCGAACCAACATTGGCACCATACTCATGCTCAGTGACGAACTTGAGAGTAAGAGCATTGCCGCTAGTGGTGATACCATAGGTATCAGAATAATCAGCACCCTCAACAGCGCAGTTCTTAGCGCAGTCGTCGGCGCTAGAGCAAAGGTCGGTCCATTTGTTGCCGTCGTAGCAGTTCTCGTAGCCGTCTACGCCGTGGACCCAGCGCCAGTTGGCGTCGATGACGACCTCGCCGTTGACATTGGAGCAGCTACCGGGGGCGGTACATTTTTGCCATGTGAGCTTGGGATGGCTCTCAGATTGCTCGCTGCCGACCTGTTGGGCCAGGGCCGTGGTCAGGAGGGCGAGACCGGAGGCGAGGACATGCTTCATTTTGAGTGTATGGGTGTGGAATTTGTTGAGAAAAGAATGTGAGGAGGGAATCCGAGAGTAGCTTAGTGGAAAGGGAGTCACCTAGCGAAGGGAAGCCTGGCTGGAGAGAAGGGTTGGATTGGGCACGGATGAGGAGAAAGCGGGTTGGTCTAGGACGGGAGGATCACGATGTCTTTTATCTCTGATGAACTAGGTAGGGGCAGGAAGAGATTCTTCTCCCAAGTTATCATCCATTTACCTGCATAGCAGTACCCAAATCCCGGGGGCGATAAATGTATTCTGACGGAGTAGATTGACACATGACATGGATCTTTCACAGAGGTTCGACATTAACAAGCGGGGAATGAACTGTTCCTCCGAAGCGTGATGCGTGGACCTGTAATCTCAATGCCATCGCCCAGAGGAGCGAGCCTTGAGGCCGGGGTAATCAACGCCCTCATCTATCCCACGAGCAGACTTAAATTGAGCAGGGCAGTGACGATAGACTAGCATCCCACATGGACTACGCCCGAGTTGGAAAGAGCGTGTTGATGAAAGACGGATCATCAACCCCGTGGGCCGTCGGACGGAACGGTATTCCCATAGGTTGCAAGGGAAAAGGCAGCTCCTAAGGTAAAGTGGATCCACCATTAGAATAGATAGGGATGATCAGATCTAGAGAGAGATATTGTGGATACGCAGCTGGGGAAATCGGGATTCTGCATGGAAGGAAGTGGTGAGCCCTCCTCACAGGCGTGATGGTAGCGCCGTGAAAAGGCACTTTCATTCTCCGCATGGTGCCCCGAAATGATAGGGGTGGAGAATGCGGCTCGTAAACAACTATGCGGAGACGGCGTGGAAGGGCAAGCAGGGAGAGGAAGAGAAATGGAAGTGTTGTAAGCCGCGGGATTTGGACCGCATTGGTCACACCAGGCAAGGCAAATAAAACATATTAAGGAGAAAATAATAAGAAAGGGACTAAAGAGGACAAAGGGGTGTGGCGGGAGCATTGTGATCACCCCCAAATATTGCTGTTTATCTCGATCCATGGATCGTTATCCTCGACCAGTGTTTGCAGTAGACTAGCTAAACGAGGTATGTGGTGTAGGTTGAGTGATTGGGACATGTGGCGCCAAGAGACGGGAGTAGAGTAGAGCGACATTGGAGGAGGAGGAGGAGGAGCCGGAGCGGGTTCGGTTGCTGCTCGGCGGCCGGGCCATGGCCACCAGGTCCCCTCCTCAATAGGTCGATGGGAGTGAGCCGGTTGGAATAAACAAGATGGGCCTTCCGTAAGGGGTATTGGCGACCCCATGAAAGAAAAAAGAAAAAGACTCCCCTGTCAAGAGAGCTGCTCGATCCGACGAGACCGAAGTGGATATTGGACGAGGGGACACGCCAAGGCAATCGACCATCTGGGGCCGTGTCTGGCATTTACTGACTCTGGGCGTGGGTCACTTAACCCCCCAGTCCTTCGCTCAAGAAGGGAAACTTGTGTGAAGGTATCGTGGCTAGTGTTGGCTGTAGCCGCAAAGGAGAAAGATCAATCGATGCTAGACGGTTGAGGCTTCGTATTTGGGTTGGGTGGATTGATCAATTGATCTCTCTCCTGGTCCAGATGGAGCACCCCGAAACAGTTGCTCTATGAACACTTCTCGGGGAGGCAGAGGAATCTCAGGAGGACCATCCATCAATAGTCCCTGACCTGAGCCAGGATAGCCGTGCCTGTCCCTCATCCTGCTGAGATGGCACCCTCTCGACCGCTAGACTGACTGACTGCATGGACTGCATGGCCTGCCCCGGCCAAACGGCCATCCAGAAAATCTATCACTCGATTGTGTTCGGCATACTTCCAGAGCGAGCGTAATTGACGAGCGGTGCCTGAGCGGGACGAGCTCTGCCAAGAGCGATTTTCTTTTGCCCCGCCACCTCCATATCACGAGACGGCTCTGCAGTAATGCGGGCGTGAGTGTCCTGGTGGATATGGAATCTTGCTTTTGCAAGGTCCACCAAGGGACGGGATGAAATTTCGGGGTAAAAAAGGCCTGGGACCCATCGAGAGTGTCAATACGGTGCGGTTGATGGGTAGATGTGAGACGGCCTGGCTGTTTGATGGCAGCTTCGGCTGATAGGACAGCCCGAAACGAACGTTCCAGCAAGGAACCCATTCCTCAGTCCTTTCACCCAGACGAAAGGAAAAGCAAGAAAACAGCCAAGTAAGCAAGAAGCCACCACAAGTCGTCCTTAAACTGCGGCTGAACTTTCAAGCGACATTGCGGAATAGCCTCGAGGCTCTCCGAATGTTGGATGGATTGCGCAAGCTGGACCTCTGTCGCCCTCTAGTTCCTTCCAGCCTGTGCTCGCCCTAGCCTGTGGGTTGCGTAGCTCTTCTGGGGCTAGGGTAGATAGGCAAGCCATTCCCCTGAGGCATCTTGGCCTGGCTTGGCAAGTTCGTGGGGATTTTCCCCGTCTGGGGTGCACCGGCTGGGGAATGCGCTGGTGGGGTGCTCGAAAGGGTGGCTGAGCGAAGTCCGGTCGACACGAAGAGTGGGAAGAAGGAAAAGAGATTTCCATGCGTTGAAAGTGAAAACGCTGGGCGCCAAGCCGATTTTTATTGTTTTCGAGAATTTCCTCTGGAGCGACGGAAAAAGGATGAAGCAAATGCCGCGTCTTTCAGTCTCCATGTCTTCGTGTCTCGGGAGGGATGCTTCCGGCATACTTTTAATTTCCTCCACTTGTAACTTCTGGCTGGAGCAGCGTCAATATCAAAGCGCGTCATGCTCCAAATTGTTCAAATTGTTCAAATTTATGGCCATCTTCCTGGCGGCCCCTCGATCTTTCGGTTCGTCCTTGTTTGGTGCTCTCGCGATGAAGATTGATTAATATCGACGTCGATGGAGACTCTGGATCTGGGAACAGCTCGTCTCAAGGCACTTGAGCCACATAATTTAGAGGCTATGTTATTGATGCCTATTAACAGGCGGTTTAATGCCGTAGGTACCAGCAGCCTGCGGTGTCGGTCGATCTGGCTGGGCTGGCGGCTTCTTTACGTGAGGGAGCTCCGACGCCAGAATGATCAATTGATAAACACTCCCCAACAAGTAGTAGTAGTCGACGGAGGATGGAAAATTACAACGACATGGGATTGAGAGATGAACTTTGCGTGTTTGTCTTATTCCCTCTGGTCCAGCGCCTCTGGGGTCGTCGGGTAACTCGGACTCACCTTGTCTGGGGAGATTTGTTCGCCGGAATTTCCACTCCTGACGCGGCAATCTTATCCCCAAACTGACCGAGTCGGACACTCACGCGAAGACAAACCACACATTAAAATAGGAAATGAGGCATGGGTTCTTGTGAAGTGTTTTTCTGAATGTAATAGTACTATCAAGCTCAATTATATCCATGTGAACGCCACATTGGTAAAGCAGTTCCCAATGATCTTTTTACTCCGGCAAGTTAAGGCGAGATGACACAAGCTAGAAAGATTAAGAAGGCCTGCGCGTGTATGGTTCAAGCTTCGGAGGCTGGACATGCCCCAACGACGGAAATTCAGAAAAAAGAATTTGTCCCAAAGTCCTCCCTCCGTAGGGGAGAAGCGGGGAACTCGGTACATGGAAGGAGGAGCCTATGTCGGGTGCAATAACCATCCAACTGTTCTATCAACTCTCCCAGCGGATGGTCGTCAGCTAGTATCATCCCGGATTCCGGGGCTCGCCGAGCCAGATTGGTGAGTGATGGGTTTCCATGTGGCCCCTTGAGATGCCGACTGCACTATGCACCAAAACAGTGGGAGAACCCTTTCCTAATCAGCTTGGGAATCTGGCACAAGGCGCTCCCACTGGTCAAGCTCGTAATCATCTTCACCCACCACGTCGTCACACTCCGCCGCCCCACAGATGGCAGCGATGCGAAGAAGGTCCCAAGAGAGCTGCAAGAGCTCGAAGCTTGGGAGATCCTCCGGGTCGTCAGACTTAAGGACAAATGTCTGACCCGTTTCAATTCGGAGTCCGCTCGATCTGTGGGCAAGTCCTTCTTCTCCCCAGGCCGTGTTATCCGAGAGGCCCGCAGTAGCCAGGATATTGTCCATGGAAATCGCTTGGCCAGGTTCATGTAGGCATGTGTCAGGCCTCAGAGCGTTTTTCTTAAGCCAATGGAACTGGGCGACGATGGAGCCAGTTTCGTCTTTGCGCAGTGGCTTAAGCGCCAGCCGAGCGTGGTTAAACCACCAGTGAACTTGGCGGTTGAGGGAAACGAGGTTTTTCGGGGACTCGGTCACGTCCCAGTTTCTGAACAGCGTAGTCCATGTTTGTACCGTGTCTTCAGGCCAGAACATGAACAGTAGGTTTTCCATCGGCCCGAAGTTAGCCCTGGCTGCAGTCGCGAAGGGGAAGATATGCGCTGCTTCGGGGTCTTGCACGCCGGTCAGGACACACTTTCGATTGTCTCGATCCTTGCACTAGATAGGAATATTATTACATACCCGGCGGCAATACCTAGTGGTGGCGGGGTGATGAAAACATACTCTTTCAGCGGCTTCTTGACTTCGTGCCCTGTGACTTGATCCCGGAGAGGGTGAGCTTGATCGCGATCCGCTTCTTGGGACAACTGTAGTAGAAGAAAGTTATTAGACGTTCTTGAACCATAGAACCTGGTTTGTCGACGAACTGGGCAGGCATACAATCCCTAACTCCCCGCCTGGCCCAACGATGGAATAAGTCGACTCGGCTAAGGATCTGGGCTGCCGGACTGCGAGTTCCAAGACCAAAGCATGCTCCTCTGATTTGCTCTAGCTGGGACCTTATTTGATCAAGCGGAGCAATCATATAAATAGCGAACATCGCCGCATTTACCCCCACACAATCTCGGACATGTGCATTCTCGTTGATAAACCGGAGCAGGTCAGATAGAAGCTCGCATCGGACTTCGAGGTCGGCGATATATTCCGGGACGGGCTCAGTGTGAACGTCATCGAAAAGGATGGCGCGTAGTGAGTCACCGCCTCTCAGGTATCGCTCGCCTAATCTTTGGCAAGTCTCATCTCCAAGGAGGGAGTTAAGCGACTCTCCTCCCGGAATAGGCGAGGGCTTATCCATCCCCAAGCTGTAAAACGGCGATTCTTAGGATGATCAAAACAGATAGCCAAGAAAGAGCGTTGTATCATGACTATGAACTCCAGGAATCCCAGGACTTAAAGGGGGGCTACTGCATTGTATGCCAGGTACAGCCTCTTTCATACTTCTTGAAGAGGCATCAATGATTCAGTATTAATGGACAATGAGCTTTGAGAATCGCCCAGATTATTTGATGCCTTACTAAGTCATAGGATGATTCATTGTGGCCTTCACATGTTAGAGGTTAAGTATTTGCACCTGTCTGCCTTCCTGAATGGGGTGTGAATGGGGTCTGTACATCCCCCCTTCTCTTTACGGCAGCCTCTTCTTCCCTTCCCTTTATGGCAGCCTCTTCTTGTTTGCGCCTTCCCCCCACTTGTAATTGGTGACGGTTGATATCAGAGGCTAAAAGCCCTCTCCTGAACTTCTCCTTGTCACCATTACCCTCTTCCAGAGTGGACTGGACCTAGAGCTCAAGTATGAAGGGAAGGTACACCTGTAGGGTGTGGAGGAGGGCAAGACTTGCCAATAGAGCTGGCTGACTGGTCTTTCTACCTATTGCCATCAACTGGCTCTTGTGATGATGCCTTATAGTTTCTAAGCCCAAATCCTGTGAAGCACACTGAAAATTGTTTATTGTTCTAGTTAACTTGTCTCCCTCAACGCATCAAACCCTCCATCTCCCCTCCTCAATTCCTCAACATTCATCATCACAGGTGCTACTAAAGCAAATACTGCTCTACATTGGTATAGACTATATCACATCATTGTGTAACTGTGGAGAGCCTCACAATGCCGCCTTTACTTGAGAACCCTCGTTTGCGAAGATCTGAGGCCTCGTTATTTGGACAGAGTGCCCTTGGATTGTTTGGCATCTCATCAATCCAGTTTCGCGTTGGCGCTCCCCCCCTCCGACCCCTTCCCTTGGAGACGACCTTCAGCCACCAGGCAACCGAGATAAACAAGGAACTCGAAATTTTCATGGTAACAGAGGCTAACCGAATTCTTGAAAAATACGGTATCGATCCAAACGACATAGAAACAGTTGTCGACGTCGATTTTGTCACCCGTTCCGTACCAAACATGAGATTCACCTCTCAACCAACGCTCATGATCGAAGCCCCATGGCGGGGGGACTCTGCAAATACTTGGCCCAAGGTGGTGCGAGAGTTGAAAGAGTCTATCGACAATCATATCCACGACTCCCATGGCGCACATCCTCCTATCGATGTCGCCGTGGAGATGCTGGCGCCCGAGTTAACGCGAGCCAAATATCTCGACGTCGTGGAACACATCCCTCAGCTAGAGGAAGCTTGGCCTGGTATACAAGACCAGGTGTATGAAATCTTAGAGTCGTTCGATTCGACGAGGGACGAGATGACGGCGATCGGGCTTTTTCGCCTAGGCTACTCCGAGAATTCGAATATCAACCCAATAACCATTTACATCTCCGTGAGTTACGCGTCGCCCGAAGAGAGCTGGCCCCCGATTGTCCGTCGAATCGAAGCATTTCTCGACGGCCTTGATCTCGGCGAGCTTAGCCACAAGCTCACCGTCCACATGGAACATAATATTGTGGAAGGATACGGATTCGAGCTCAGCGACCCAATCGAACCCACCCAAGGTCTTGTTAGTAAAGAGAACTACAAGACGAGGGTCGACCTCGGCGACGATGTTGGTGCAGCAACATATCTTACTAGGAATGATGGCAAGGTTTGTAATCCCGTCTTGGGGACAGTGGGATGCTACCTGGATATTCTCCCTCGCGATTCCTCTACATGGGAGCGCCTTGCCCTCACAAACTATCATGTGGTCAGGCCCTGCTTCCAAGGGTGTGAGATCGAGGCCTCTCTACCCAGTCAAACCCAGCACGAGGAAGACTCGAAGGTGCCGAATGGTGCTGACGCAGAGCCCCATGCGGCCTCGTCATCCATAGCAATTCCAGACCACGATTCCCAACTGTGGGACATGGATCGGCAGGGTTTTGGTCCCAACATTTCTCCCCAACCCTTGTACGTTGAGTCACCATCTCGAACAAAGCATAACGCGACTGTTCGTGCTTTGAAAAAGGCAATGAAGAGCCGTCTTCCGCTACCAGCCGAACTCACGGGCCTAACCACGAAGCATGATGGATCCAGGCTCGACTTCATAGGGGCCAAGCTCAAATCTAAGCTCGAATTCTTCGATACCGGAAAGCATATCTTCGGCTCGCTTTTATATGGGTCGGGGTTTAGCCGCCGGTCACAAAAGAACCAGCGCCTGGACTGGGCACTGATTCAAGTTCACCCAGACCGTCAAGGGACTAATCAGCTTCCCAGCTTGGCATCCTGGGACGAGACCTACGAAAGCATGGACCACCATCCCGAAGAAGTGGGGTGCTCCACAAATCTTCGACCACGAGGGCAGGCTTCTCTCTGGAAGATCGAGGTCGGTCATCAGGCGTTTAAGGTGGGTGCTCGCACCAAACAGACGGCTGGGCGTTACAGCATTTTCAAAGTGAAGTGTAAGGTCGACCACGATCGACATATGAAGACTATTCCGTCGTCAGAGTTTGTTTTTGTTGGCCATACCGATGTAGCGGGAGGCGTATTCGCCGACCGTGGTGATTCTGGAGCGGTAGTGTTCAATGCTTTTGGCCAGCTGATTGGGCTTGTGTTTACTGGGCAGATCCCTCAGGGGGCTAACAAAGGATACGCGCTTGTAACACCTATTGAGGATGTGTTTGAGGACATCAAGGCTATGTCTAAGGGGGAAATTGTGGATGTTCGGGTTGCGCAGTACGAGGGAAGGGCTTAACCCATCGTTGGGTGTTTATCTTGTTCATTACCACTTCATTTGGATGAGGTATTAACGATAATATGGGGAGTTTTATTGGTGATACAGGCGTTCATTTGGCGCTCGGGGTAAGTCTCAAGATAGCTCTGGTGTAGTCCATCCAATCCACTCACTCGCTTTGAAATCCCAGTTAGCGTCAGTCGTGAATACACCTGTTTCGCCAGATCCGCCCAGGAGGAACTTATTCACATATGCCTCCACTATTGAATTCTGGGAAGATGGCATTGAACAGTGGCTCGTTCCATGTGCAACCTGAGAGATGCCAAAGTGATCCTTGGCACCAAGGGCCTCGTACACGGTGTGGGCAGCCATGGAACATCCATACGAGCTCCATGGACCCAGATAATCAATGCCACTATTCTCAATGACTAAGAGGCCTCGGGGAGCGACCAGTGCCATGAGCTGGTGATGATCATGCGGTAGCGTTGCGATCTCCTTGACGTAGTTTTGGAATACGGGGGAGAACCATTGATCCCCAGTAACAATCTGAGGCCCATCCTCGACATTAATACCTCGGCTCTTCATGTCAGCCGCAAGACGCCAGCACCCAGGACCGCCAGAACCGCCCTCCTGCGGCAGAGTGAGCGCGATCCTGTCATCGAAAGCTCCAGCCATGAGGGCCCCCTTTCCGTTACGAGAGCAGCCCGTGACGCCAATCTTTGTCGGGTCGATCTTGGTCGCCTCGGCACCTAGCGACTCCAACGCGTCAAGGATCCGACTAACACCCCAAGCCCACGCCATGAGGCCGCCAATCTCCGTCGGGTACAGTTGATAGAAGAGACCCTTGCCACCTGGATCGGTGGCGGCGATTTGTTCGTTGTTGTACGTGATGACGGCGACGGTGTTGGGGATGGGAATGGAGGAGCCGCCGAGGGCGATCACGGCTGGGAATGGGCCGGACCCTGAGGGAAGCCGGATGGAGGCCGAGAAGGAGATAGACTTGCCGTTGTCGCTGAGCTCGATGTTGATAGTGTTGCCCGAGAGTGTGGCTTTGAAGTCCGCGGGCTTGGGTGGCTTAGTCCCGAGCTCATACTTTTCGAGCAGGGCGCGAATCTCGGTTCGACGGCACGCCCAGTCGTCCTTTGTTTCAACTGGGGAACCATCGAAGAACTCGAATGGGTCGGGAAGTTGAGTGACAGGCTCGAACGAAGCTGGGATCTGGACGGCTTCGCAGGAGGCCGGAGCGGTGTTCTCCTGGGCTTGGGCCAGCGGCGAGCCTAGGAGAGTAGCTAGGAGGTAGATGTGCTTCAGGATCATTGTTGATATTTTGCTTTAATTGAGAAAGTTGGGCAAGATAGGCTAGGAATCTTGGAGACTGGGTGCCAGACCAGACTACCATTCAAATAGTCGCCAGTGTGTAGTTACGATTTACTTGATTTTCAATCGATACCTCGGCACTCTTAAGATTATAGACTGTGTTATATTCTCAAACATCCCGGGTTATAGTGAATTAATCTGGGGCGGGTCCGGAAAATTGACTGTCGCTTAAGATGGTCTACCCGCACCACTGGGATCGAATCGATGTCTGGGACGAACTTGCGGGGGGACGGGGGAAAGGGGTCCGCGTGGTAGTTCTTAAGAATTGAACTCTCTGTCAGAGGGGATTAAACGTGAGAAATGAAAGTCTTCGGAATTGTCGCCTTGGTTAAAGAGGCGGGACTCGGTGTATGAGGCAAGTTAGATCTCCACCAACCACCACTGCGGATAATGGATAATGCGACAGGACTCGCAGGCGCTCGAATCAAGTCTGGGTATGTAAATACGAATAAATGTTTGTACGGTGTCCAGGCTGATTTCCGTGAAACTCATATTTGAAAAGACTACGAAGACTGACGTGATAAAGAACTGGCTCTCGATGTAGGAAGGAAAAGAACTATTGTTCCAACGCAAGAACCCGCAGCACACGCCCATCTTCACTCAAAACACGCCACGCATCATCTCACTATGGTAGAATGCTATCTAGAGATAGACAAGCTGAAGCAGCTCGGAATATTTACTTATTTCATAGTAGGCACATGCAAGTTTACGTGCCATGAAGTGATCCAGGTGGTGTGATTAAGATATATAATAAGATATGTAGAGTATGCGTCGTGAAGTGTATGTTCATGTTTGTGTCAATAAACTATTACTCAATGCCCAGCATTAGTGACTCTATTAAATATGCCATATAGCAAGTGTGGGAACCATCTCGTCTATGCCATTGACGAGCTCTCTCCTGCTTTTGCCCTCGGATCTAATGCCTTGGGCCGCCTTTCCACTCCGAGAAGACCATCCGTGTCCTCCTTGACATAGGCGACAAACTTCTCCGTTACCTGCGCGCACCACGGGTCTATGTAGTTGGTCCAAGCAATGGCAGCCGCATAGTTGAGCGGTAGCCATATTATGAAGCAAATGAGAAGTCTTAACCCACTGACAGGCCCAAAATTGGTCGGCACCGTCTGGCCCTCGTCATTAACATGGTCGGCGGGGATGCTGAAGCCAAAAAGCATCCAGCAGAGCACAGTTCGAAGGATTGGCCCGTGGAGGAGGTAGACGGCAAACGACTGCTTCCCCAACCACAGGAAGTATTTGTTGCTCAGCAGATTTTGCAGAGACAGACTGAAATGTATGCTGAGGGAGATGAGGTGCAGCCCCAACGCAGTGCTGAAGCGAGCGTAATCCGAGCCGGGGTAAAGGACAGAGTCGAGGAGGATACGCAAGTTATTGGACCATGCAGTCCATTCTGTATTATATTCGGGAAGCGAGGCGATGAAAAAGCCGACAACCATGCATAGGACGGAGATGACACGGCAGAGGATGGGTCGAGTGGTAAGGATGTTATTTGCAAAGGGGAGGTTTTGAAAGTCGGCAAGAAAGACACCCCAGAAGAACTGCATCCCCAAATGGGCTTTTATACACTGTTAGCAAGGGATTTGAGCTCCGAGTATCATGTGTATACATGCCATACCCTCGTTGTCCAAGTAATAATACCACCACATAGTCATGGCAGCCAGCATTCTGTATGCCGGGCGCAGGCAGGTCGTAACTATCATAAAAATGTAGACTAACATGCTGCCTTTAAGCAGCGGCATGAGGGTCCACTGATTTTGGTCGTAGGAGTTGGAGTTCTCCGTCCAAGTTTTGATCATGTTGATCCAGAGATCGGCCAAACTCTGCCAGATGGTGGGGAGACTCGGCGGGCTCGTTCGAGTGACCCACTCGCTCCCGGAGTGCTTCGCAACATCAAAGGCGTTGAACTGGGCGACGAGCCAGATGAGCATCGTGGCGATGGTGGTGGGGAGAACGAAGCGCGGGACCCGGCGGATTGCGGATTTCGACAGCGATCTGAGGGCGGCCTCACGATTCCCCTGTCGACTGAGGCGGATGGGCTTCAGGGCGCACACGTAGCCCGTGACCATGCTGAAGATGGCCACGCCGATGCGGCCCTGGATGAGCACGCGGATAAATGGCCATTGTAGGAAGCGAGTCGCGCCATTCTCGGACACGGCGGGGTTGAAGAGGTCGGTATCGAAGGCTCGGGCGACGTGGGTGATGACAACGGACAGGGAAGCCAGTCCCCTCAGGCCCTGCGAGCGTCAAGTCAGCCAAACCGAAAGAGAGAGAAAAGAAAAAAAAAATAATAATAAAGAAGGAGGCAGATAGAGGCAGCGGCGGCGGAGAAAAGGTGCTCATACATCAACCCATTTTACGTTTCCGTCCCTTTTAACCGGCATTCTGGGACCATGGCTTGCCGTTGGCAGAAGGGCCGCAGAATGAAGATATGAAAATATGGCAACGAACGAACCACATCCAAAAAAGAATGAGGCTCACAAAGGTCAAACAAACGGTTCCAGGACATCGGTCTTCAAACAAGGCAATCAGGGGCGTGGACGAAAAATTGTTTAAATACCATCCAGGTCAATCCTCATGTTCGGCGCCAAGATGCCAAGTCAGAAAGCCAGGAGGCTGTGGCCCTGTGGATCTCAATGTCGCGTGCCGTCCGGTCCGGTGCAGACACGATCGGCATCTTGGCGCCTAGCGCAACCCTTGACATCAGCAAGCCGGGATGGACAAGGGGACCTATCATCCCAGCCGCCTTGCCAACGTGCTCGAGGGCGGGTGGGTCATCCCTGTGGTTCCCTAGCACAGCGCAATATAACAGCAAGGGTTGATTCAAACGATGCGACTCCTTGCAGCGAAAGTAGACCTTGGCACCCGAAATCCCAGACAAGCTTATCGATAGATGATAGACGCTTGACTTAGATTGAGCAGAAGCCAAATCATGGGCATACGTAAACGGGTCCATAGAAATTCTAGCGCCCGGGATTGAGTTTCTTAGCAATTTCGTCGCGTTCTTGGTCGGAAAGCCGTTTATCCGGGTCATTGTCTTACGATTTCTTGGAATTATGCACTGCAGCGTCTTGGGGGATGCGCAAGGTTGGGGCGTTCTGCAAGATCATTCTTGGAGACTGTTCAGTTTCTCTAAGAGGTTATAGCTTCAAATGCGTTGGGGGATACCATGCAGGCCGGGGCAGTCAGATAGTGTCAATGATTGAATGAAGATCTTCGTCCCTTGGGAATGTGATCATGTACGCTCGATATCTACCAGGTTGAGGCATCAACTATACTTCGTTAGCAGCGATATACGTAATTGAATATATGTGTCTACATATCACGCAGATCCCCGCCTTCTAAGCCTGCTCTGTGAGAAGATGCCGTCGTTATATGCCCAAACTTGTAATTGAACAGCAACCAGGCCCAATAACCGGGTTGCTTATCGGCTCCCAAACTGCTTGTGTGACTAGAGCCTTTTATCTGGGGAGAGACCCCATGTCGGTCCGACCAAGCTCACCATCCATTGAGCAGCACAGCATATCCCGTGATGAAGCAACACTGCTGGCAGTGGACATCTCGAGGACTGTCATCGGAAAGTCAATTCTTACCACCATAAGGTCAATATCTGACACCTCGCCCAACAACGGTGCCGATATCCGGTTTGGTATGGGTATGCATGTTGACATACCACTTGAGAAGGGTCAGTTGGTTAATACATGGTCACTAATTAATTCTTAACCCTTTTTCTCTTGACCGCGGCACCGCCATGTGGACTTGCAATTGGCCGACAGTCGCAACTGGAGGAAGGGTTACGAGCGGCTGATGGATGAGGAATCTCCATTCCGCCCCCTGAGGGTTTGAATAAGGCCGACCTCTATCACACCGTTCAGATTAATTTGAAGGCTGCGAGAGCTTTCATGGCCACGTAGGCTAACAAAACGCAGGGCGAAGGATGCGCCAATCATGCGCTAGTATATCACCTATTACATTGGATGTCCGATGTACGAGAGAGGCTCCAAGCGGCGCTTTCTGGGTCGACTTCAACCGGTTTTTCCTTCTGTGCTTCTCGAAACGGGCGTGTTCTCGAGATAGTGGGCCAAACTAAGGCGTGCCTACGGTATATCCCCAACGGCTTAACTCGAACGCCAGTGTTATATCATATCAATCTGAGAGGTTTGCATGAAATGGTTCCAGAAGCCCCGATTATGTTACTACGAAGTACAGTAAGTAGATGTATCAGTTTTTATGACGGGCACGGGTGTGCTCCGGCGTATTCTTCATCCGATGGTATTGTTGGAATAGTGAGGCGGACCAACTTCCGCGCATCCAACTGGATGGATCAATGATTCAAGTCTGGACGACCCAGGTCCAGCAGACCTCCTGTGTAAATTCTGCACACGTCGGTAGTCGTAGGATTTTCGAGGTGGTTAAAAAGTAGGGCGGATCTGCCGCACCCCTCCCATGATGCCGTCCATCGTATAGGATTCCATGTAATTCTGTGTCACATTAGGCGACGACTGAATGATCACACTGATACCCAATAAACCCCAAAGTGCGTCGTATAAATTCTAGTCTTTGTTCTTCGAACTAGGTCGAGAGACTATGCTTGACGCTCACGCGGATGCCCGCACTCTCCCATTAAGCCCTTCCACTATCCTCGAGGGTATGAGGACTTGACGACTTCATAAACACCAGCGCAACCATGCATTTCATCAAAGACCACAACCCTTACAGACACTTCACCATTGATACCAGCCGAGTAGAGTATTACAAACACTTGATCAGAGATTTGCGCAGCTATGCCCAGGAAGTCAAAGGGATCCTCCCGCCCCAAGAAAACCCGCCCACCCAGTATTTTGACGTGGTGGTGCATGCAAAGTTGGAAGACGGTAAACCATGGACAAGGCTCAGGATTCGCCGGGACAACCTCTATCTGGTCGGGTACAAGACCAGCGAGCACAAATGGTATAAGTTCCAAGACGAAGACAGTCGCCCTTTCCCCAGCCAAGCCGACACTTTGAAATTTGGTGGCAGTTACACAAGCTTGCTGAGGGTCGCAGGCCGGGGTCAGATATCCGATGTTTGCCTTGGGAAACAGGCACTGCGAGGGGCCGCGCTCACTCTATCTTCGTCCCCAGGGATCAGCACCACCAATAAAGATATAGCGCAGGCGTTGATCGTTGTCATTATAATGATCTGCGAAGCCGCGAGGTTTAACCTCATCCACGACCACATTGTTGGGTCCTACAATAGTGGGTGTCAGATTACGGAGCAAATGGTCGATTGCATGAAGGACTGGCAGAAGCTTTCCGTGGCTATCCAAAGCGAAAAGGACCCATATAAATGGCAAACCAAGTTTAGGAATTTGGGTATAAAGAGCGTTTCCGACGCAACTGGCATGGTCGCTTTGATGCTGAATGAAAAGGAAAAGACCTAGAAAGAGTGAGAATGAGGCTGTACGGGATATGGTAGGAGAGGGTCAAATTTCCATCATGTCATGTCTGAACTTTAGCTCACAACATCTACTAAATGATACCAAAGACTGCCTTCTGCCGCGTTTACCCCTCGGGCTAGCTTTTCAAAATGCCCCCTTAACGCCTATGCTGCGACATGATACCCCCAAGGTACAGGATGGTTTGTGAGGTCAGATAGTAGATCTTCCCCAGGAGCCGGGCCTTAGCAAAGGTCGAGGTGAAGCAGCACATGCATTTCTACTGCAGGTGTGGGTTGAAATGGAAAAACCCCCATTACGTGGCAGTGAGGCGAGGACTCCAGATTGCTGCTGGCCAATTATTCTAGCAGTCCCGGCAGAGTCAAGCACCACGTCCCAGACAATCTAGCTGCATTGGCCACTGGTCGGTTCCTTCCATGTGTTCATACTCTTCAAGGATTCCACGGCGGCGGTGGCGGTGGCTGGAAAGAAGACTGCTTAAAAATTAAAACAAGAATATATACAACGCCACACTCTAAGTTCGTTCCCAGCCTTTCCCTTGGCGGTTGCCCGACAACCAGCGGTTAGGAGAGCTGGAGCTAGAATCAGAGCCAATAGTACATCCAGGGAGGAGGCCAATGACAAATGGCCATATCCGCAGTGTCAGTTCGATAAGGTGGTCAACCCAGCCTGGGAGGGGATCATCTTTCAAGAGTCTAGCGAGCGCCATGCCTAGTCCGGTTGTGGCCCCAACTGCAATAAAAAGATTCATCGATACCACAATTTGGGAAGACTAATCATTCATGTTAACGTCGTCGTTCTTCACCAAGTTTGCTCGCACTTTAAAGGTATTGTAAACTTTTAACTTACTTCGCGGTTCGGTTCATCGGTACTCTTATTCACCAAAAACACAACAGGATAAGCGACGACGACGGAGGCCCAGGCTAGGGCGGCAAAAACCAGTCCCAGAATTTCCCTCAAGTCTTCGGCATCTTCTCTTTTCACGTTGTCGTTGCTCATCCAATCGGCAGACGCAACACAATCTATTCCGGGAACGAAGTGCGCCAAGGCGAGGCCGGCAAGCACGATGCTGGTGCACCAGGCCATGTAGCGGAGGTGCTGGTCGTGCGGCTGGGCCTGGTACCTCGTGGAACAACGCTTGATGCACATCGCAAGCTCTACCAGAACGGAGACGAAAGTCGCCATCGCAAATTCGAAGACGAGCGTGGAGATTAGCTCCATCGCGTAATCGGCTTGATGGATCCCTTCCTTCCTGGAAGCGTAATATGCGCCTAATTTAGTTCCCAGGGAAGCAAGAACAAGAGTCAACGCACTAAAGAAAATGAGAGTTAGAAGAGCGCAAAGCGCAGAGAGCTACTAGGTCGGATCAGAGAAACATACGCTATCCACAATAAGCCGACAGCCTTCATCAGTGACTTTGCTGGCCTAAGCTGTGCGTTCTTGGGAGGCGCTTTGATGGCCGAGACCACCACTGCGACGAGACATATTATCGTTAAGAGGAGTAAAACGGCCTCCGCCCAAATAACCTCATCTGGCTCAGCTCGCCTCCCGAAGCGTCGCCGAAACAAAGCCTTTTCCGACGCCAGGTTTCCGTCCGTTAGGTGCCGCTCCATAAGACGCGGTCGGTGGGTCGAAGAACGAGCGTAGTTTGTGAGCTGGACCCGTTCGGTTCGTTGGTATCGATGGGTCGAATTTTCCGTCGGGGAATATGAGGGATTGTGTGAGGCGGTTGAACAAAATGGAAAGGAGGCGGCGATTAAATCGCGTGATCGCGAACCAGCAAAGATTATCTTGAAACTCAGCCCCCGCGATAAGCCAGGGGTTGCTTGATTTAATCCAGTTCAGATCCTGCTGTGCCACAGGCGCAGCTGTCAGGGTGAGATCGATGGCACTCTATTTCTTGGCAGTTGAGCAAGGATCACGGCCGATCCAGCCAATGGCTGATATTATTTCGCGTTACATTTCGGATAATATTATTTTGAGGATGAGGGCGCAATCTGTGAAACAAAATTCCGATCGAGAGGTGATGAAATATATTTCTTCTCAAAGAAGGCAAAACCGAATCGGAGATAGTCAAAGATCTTGGTTATTGTTGATACTCAATTAATTTTTGAAGATAAGGCTTCACAACGGCAGCATCAGTTGCCATATTATGGCTGGCAGTGTATAATATCCATCGTCACAGGCCGTAGGAATATTCAGAACTACTATAGGGACTAAGCAGTGATTTTCTGCGATACTTCTCCGGGGTTAGTTAGGATGTGTAGTTGGCGGGAGTTTTGTTGAGGTAGGTTGTATATTCGACGATCTGATAGTCGTCTTCGATGCGTTGCTCGATCATAGCAAGAACTCGGTTAAGGCCCTATTCCCAAGCATGACATTTTGCTCAACTATCATGAACTCCGAGTTTCCCAGTGCCTGATTCCATGCCTGATTTCCGTAAAGGGACAGTCTGGACAGTGGACTGACACAATGTGATGAAGTAACCCTGACATCATATAATCGGGTCCTATCAAGGTTTCTCAGAGTCTATAAGAGCAAGTAAAGTTCACTCCCCCCCTTCCCCTCGACTTATTGTAGTCCTTTATAGCAGTCCTGTTCTAGGAAGTCGACAAATCATCTATTCAATTGTCCACGCGACCAAGAAAATCAAGATGTGTGCTAGCAGAAACCCCGAGTCACTCACCAACGAGGGAGAGTTCCACGCTCGTGTCCCTCCATCCAAGCCCATGATGAAGGGAGGTGTAAGTGAGAATCTTCTGGCAAACCCCCCGCCCAAAAGAGAAAGGACACGG
Source organism: Scedosporium dehoogii (assembly GCA_002812735.1). Taxonomy (NCBI): domain Eukaryota; kingdom Fungi; phylum Ascomycota; class Sordariomycetes; order Microascales; family Microascaceae; genus Scedosporium; species Scedosporium dehoogii. Next base: position 38,265 of record PGIR01000153.1, read on the forward strand.
AGCCACCGAACTAATGGCTTCTTTAGCATGCTCCCGGCGTTCATCTTGGTAAGGATGCCGTCCCCGAATTCTCCGCAGAGACATATCCCCCGGGGACTGCACCTCGTGAGAACACGTACCTGCCGAATCCATACGATGAGTCCGGACGTCGACCTTCGCACCCGGAGATGGAGAAGCCTACTCGTACCAAAGCCTCGGAAACCGTTCAAGGCGGGGCTGGCGCAGAAAGTCAGCGGGGACAGGGACAGGGACAGCACAGTCAGGGCATGACGTCGAAGGGCTCTCAGGGTAGTAGCCGCTAGGTCGTGGGAGCTAACAAGATTGATCCCATGGGAAGGGAAGCGATTAAAGAGAAGCGTTCCTTGCATCAATGGGAGAGCAAAATAAGGATGGCGTTTCCGCCTCATTGGAATGGGTTCCAGAGCCCGAGTGTGGGGTTCCCCCGGAATATTAGAACGAGATAAGCTAGCTTCGATTCTCGCAAATTCTTTCCTCTTGCTTGACTTCAGTTTGTGTTACGGACCCCCACCGCTTAGCTCCCCATGTCGTTAGACGATATCCAGCATATTTGTTCGATTGTCGTAGCGTAGCTAACCTCCTCGACTCGTCTTTGTGTGACATTGATTTTCGCCTGGACCGAAGACCTTGCTCTTGTCTTATTGCCGAATATTCATGGATCATGAAACTCGGATTTGTCGAAAGCAATCCTTTTTGTCAATCCAACTCATCTATGCGACGAGCTTTCGGGAAGCGCGGACCCCGAACTTCTCCTTGAGATGCGCTTCCAGGTCCCTGAAATGGTCAAAGCTCCCATCCTCAACCAGGCAAGAGCAGCAAACTCGACATGATACGATCCGGAGCTTCCATTCCCGAGTCAGGCGAGGATCATTGGTTGGCTGAGCTACCCGATGCGGGGCAAATCAACAATAAGCTCTCCAATCATAAGCACAATCCTGTTCAACTCAATTGGCTGCTGGAAGGGAAGGGACGGACAACGGAGATCGGAATGTCCTCTTATCTCCCTGCCTGCGTGCAGAAGGATTGCTCCGTCGAAGCAAACGATTAACCCCTAGGTCCGTTGCCATCAATTGAGAAACGATATTTAGTCGGCCCGGTGCCAACCTCGAGCCTTTCTCTTTCCGGCTCTCTTCTCCGCTTCCAACTCCAAGTCCCCCAAGAGCCTCCCGCTTCGTTTTACCGTATACCACACAAGGAACGAACCCACGACTTGACCTCCAATCATTAGTAGAAATGGAATCTCCAGTGGCTGAGAGTATTGAGCACCCGTACCACCCGCCCAACGCGGAACTGCCAAACTACCTAGCCAACTCACTCTCGGTGCCGGCGCTTCTCGCACTCTTCGCCTTGGGCGCCGGAGCCATCCTTTCAACGACCTATGTCATAGTTACCAAGGCTAGGCCAAGAATTTCGAGGCCAGATGCGTTGGTAGCTATGTGGTTTGGCCTTTGTGGCTTTATTCATCTCTTCTTCGAAAGTATTATTCTCCCCTGTGCGTTATAGTATCTAAAAACGGACAGGAGATAACCTTACGCTTAATGTTCTTCTCAGGATACTTCGCCTACAATAACGCTACGATGCCTTCTCGAACCGACCTCTTCGGCCAGCTATGGAAAGAATACGCCCTCTCCGACATTCGATACCTCACCCGCGACCCCTTCCTCGTCTGCATGGAGTCGGTGACCGCTCTATGCTGGGGTCCTCTCTCGTACCTCACCGTCGCGTTCATCGCCATGGATCACCCTGCGAGACACGTTCTACAGCTCATCATCAGCCTTGGTCAGATGTACGGGGATATCCTTTATTACGCGACTGTCTGGTTCGAGGTCGTCCACAAGGGTGCTATCTTCTGCCGGCCTGAGCGGTATTATTTCTGGGCGTACTTTTTCCTCATGAATGCCTTTTGGATTGTGATTCCGTTGGGCATCGTTGTCCAGAGCGCTTTTTCGATCACCAATACGTTCAGGGCGGCGCAGAGATATGGAGCCGTTGCTGGAAAGAAAAATCAATGAAGTATTGGTTCTCGGGAGGAGAGGCCCACCGCTAGAAAATAGAGTAGATCGGATCGTGGTAATTGTTCATAGGTCTCTTGCCTGCCTCTAAGCTTATCAAGGGTGATAACCAATTCACTCGCCCTCCAGTTTTCAAACCTGATGTCATGCTAAACAATGTGCTTTAATAATTTAGTAAAACAAGGTGTGATTTGATCTGGCGCGCGCCTAGGCTGAACGAGAACGCTTTTTGGCTATGAGAAATCAACGTTAGCGAAGACTGCTGAGGTAGTGTAATCATAGACAGATACAACCTGACCTCTGTATGACCAAGCCGCCATGGACCTAGTTTACTAGGATGCTAATTCTTATCAGCAACTCGCCACGACTATGATGTTTCCAAGCTCGCGAGTCAGGAGAACAGGTAGAGCCCTGGGCAAACTCCATTTAACAGCTGCTTGTCTTCCAAGCCCGTCCTACTCGGCAACATTTTCTGAAGACTTTTGGTGAGAGGCTATCGGATATGCCAAGATCCATATCCCCGACCTTAATCTTTTCTAGCATCACGTCAATGCGAACGGGCTCATTAAGGGTTTGTGTAGAAATATAGCCTTCGACTCATTCCTTTGGCATAATAGCTCCTCCAATTAGACTGCAACTAATGCTTCATTTGGAGAATTAAGGTATTCATAGGCCTCGTCACAATGAATAGGTTCGTGCCCCGACTCAGTGCCCCGACTCAATCAGGGCTATACACAGATTAGCTCCCTCAAACTGGTCTACATATATATAGAGACAAAATAGATCTGCGAGGCCGTCTCGAAACAACAACGAGAAAAGAAGAAAAGAAAAAAAGAAAAAAAAAGAAAAAAAGAAGAACTTTATAGGACAGCAGGCATCTTAAAATGTGCGTGTCCTTTGGTCGTCGTCTCGCCAATAAGCGCTAAACCCAATTAGGAAATAAAGTTGGCCAAGACTTTTCCTTCCGACCAGCAAATGACATTCTCTCCATCTCTCCACTTGCTTGCTAAAACCCAGAGTCAGGACTGGGGGCCTTCATGAATCCTGAGCGTCGAGTGATTTACAAAGATGTGAGCAGGTCCTCCCGCTGAATACTTCCTTTTACCTATTTTGGTCTGTGTCCTTCCTCCTTGCTGTTTACCCAGTTGACAGATCCAATACCTCTCTCCAGTCACGTCGCATGTCTTGTTCCTAAATCCTAATGTCGCTGGCGCCAAGTCTATCTAATGCCCCCAGCAAGAGATGGCAATGCTGGGAGTGCCAGCGGCGCCGTCTGGTCTGTGATTCCCAGCGTCCCGTATGCAACAAATGCAAGACTGCTGGAATCACCTGCCCGGGGTACGACGACAAGAAGCCCCTGACTTGGCTGGCTCCGGGTAGAGTGCTGGCCCGCAATAGGCGCAAGAAGAAGGATGCAGGCAAGCCGCCGTCGTCAGGGGAGGAGGTTATCGTCAAGGGTGTTACCCAAGTGAAGTCACTTACTCTTATACGAATGACGGCACCTAATCTCCCCGGTACGGCGGCAATTGCGCGAGCCTATCCTGTGCCTACTAAGATCTTACGAACGGACCTCTGTGACGTCGCCGACGCGGTGAACTTCTGTAAGTTGATGGCGTACCAGAACGCCAGATCGCCCACCTCCTTAATATGCTGCATAGCGCTATTTCGTTCCAATGCATTCTAGTCCTAATATGCTATCCTCGGTAGATTCGTCCTACGTAATCCCCAAGACCGTCGATGCTCTCCTTGTCCAGGATCTTCCTCCTGCCACTGAATTTGACGTGGAGAATTTACCTCCTATCACACTACACGCCATCGTCTGCATTTCCCTCGGGTTCCGCATACACAGTCTTGCACGAGGTGCGGATCCTGCTGCGGTACAACACCTTTGGTCGCGACTCTATCACCACCGAGGAGCTGCTATCCGCATCCTCAATAAGCATATTTCAGGGGAAGATACGCGGACTAGCAATGCGACAATCAGCGGACTCGTGGTTTTCCTGGTTCAAGAGGTTAGTATTAGTAGTATTATTCCCCCCAAAATTGGGACACCACCCAAACATTAAATAGCACGGCGTATGCTGATACTCCGACAGCTGCAACAGTCCATCGACCCGAACTGGAAGTACCATTTCGAAGGTGCAATGGAGCTAACGAAACTGCGAGGCGGCATGCTTGAGATGTCTGGCGAGACGCCATGCCTCAAACCAGTTTTGACCCTCCTGATAATGTAATAAATCTGCTCGCACCCCCATGTTCTTCCCCTTCCGACTAACAAAAACGTCGGCTGTCTAGGATCGGTGTCTTTGGAAACACGACAAGCCCAGCCGAAGGCCAAACTGCACCTGAACCTCACGTCCAAATGATTGACGAAGTTGCGCAGATCTTTGAAACCGGCGGCCTCACACCGATTCTCTGCCCAAAACATATATTCCTCAGTATAATACGGATAAACAACCTACGATCCCAGGCCGCCAAAGGAGTCTTGCCCAGGAACTTGTCCCGATCAACAGCCGAAGTACTTCTCCAAGACATCGAGTCGTTCTCTCCGGCGCAATGGGCCGAGACTAAGGATTCATACGTCAAGGAATGGACCTTGCTCGGTACCATTTTCCAAACCTCTGCTGCTCTGTATTGCATATGCTCTCTCCAGAGCGTTGCTGTGCTCCCTGCTACTATCGGGATGGAAACAATAAAGGCCGGCTACCGAGCCCACCACCTCGAACTTCTCGAAGAGGCAACGAATAACCGGCGCGTGACACAGACCTTACTGTGGCCGCTCGTCGTTGCTGGTGTGGTTGCTGTGGGGAGCGGTGCGTCTCTGAAGACGCGAGCGTTTATCGAGGATTCTTTGGTGGCGTTGAGTAAGGAAATTGGTTCGTTTTCTCCTCGCTTGGCGGTGGCAACTCTGGCTAAGTTTTGGAAGTCTGGGGAGACGAGGTGGGATGAGTGCTTTGATCGTCCCTATGCTTTCCTTGTATAGATTCGGAGGGCGACATTTTAGGGACTGAAAGCTCAAACTGTACTTGTATCGCGGATACCCATCTCAGCATGATTGGCCTATTTAAGGCAGGAAAATATACCTCTCCATATATGGTTAGATGAAATTGGATAAATCTCACCGACCTCTAGATCGTTTTAATGTTGGCTGACACTCGGTGTGGTTTAGCCCCGATTGAAAAGTGTCTCTGGATGAGAACGAGCAAAAGAAGGTGAAAAATGAGCATGAAATCAACACGCGGCCACATTGAGGCGCGGTCGACGACCAATGACTAGATCCAATAGAAAAATGCAGCTATATATTGGAATGGATTGGCAACATAGTTGTTATATATAATAGACCCGCGGTCTGACATCGCCTGGAGCTATTAATTTCCTAATGTTGCCAAATATGATCATGTTTCACACAGCTACTCGATTCACGGCCTCGCTCTCAAGATACATAGGACCTTCTGACTGCCGAGCACTCACAATAAACCTAGAATACTCTCTTTGTCCCATTCGAGACTTAACCAGCGTCTCTCATCTTAATAATTACGACCGATGACCTCAGGTTTGTGCCAATTCTCTTAACGTACCATCTGCTCTATCTCCTCAAGAGTTGATATATTTCAGTCGGGGCTGAGCTTATGCCGATAGATATCTGCTCCCGAACTGATATCGCCTTCTCTTAATCATCCGGGATTTCACGCGAGCATCTCCAAAAGGGGCCAGAGATATAGAGGATCCGTGCCAAGCCAGTTTCAATGAACTATAAACCATAACAAGCTGGCGCTCTAATATTGATCCGCGGACTCAATCAGATACCTCTTCAATAGTAACCCTATTCTCCAACCCCGTATGGTCCGCGGCGGAGGGCTCATCCAACTCGGCAACCTCGTCCAATGCCGCAAGAGCTTCCTCCATATCTGAGTCCCAGTATGAGAAGTCCTCAGGTGTACCGTACTCGGAATCGAAGAAGCTTAATACTTGCTGGAGCAACTCCGGCCGTTCCCGAGGAACAAACTCCTTGTTGGATTCTGAGGTTGTAGTCCCCGTTCCATCCGATTCCGCCCCCACACCACTCTCCGAGACCGCGCCGTCCCTGTCATGTGTGATAGTCGCGGATACGGAGCCCTCACTTTCAGACTGAGCCGGCGGCGCTGGAAGATCATCCTTGAAATGGCGCCGAATCACCTCGAAGAAGTCTAACCCGTCGTAGCCTTGTCTCTTCAAAAGCGTGTCTTGTACCAATTTCTCGATTTCATCGCCAGGCTGCCAGGGCCTTTTGTAGGACCAGATATCGGGTAGGATTTGTCCTACTTTGCCCCACCACCAGGTATTATGAGCCATCATAGTTCCCCGTACATAAAATGACCACGAATCTGCTCCCTCGTGAATACAGTCGCATTCTACTCGGGACACATATACGGTGCCCGTCTCGGGTTCGGGCCATCTTGATCGTGTGTGACGATAAACTTCCATGAGTAGGTCTAACTGGGTATTGAGTTCCGCATCCTCTTCGCGCATTCTCTCGTTCTCCGTTTCACTGTGAGTGCTCAGGCTCCATGAACAGCAAGTATGGGCCATACCCAAGCGATTGAAGAGCTCCAGCCGCACAAATGCCTCGAGACACGCAGCGTACTCGTCGCCGTCTGGCTCAAACTGACACTGCTCCGCCCAGAAGAGAGTCCGTTCCTCCCTGTGCCCGTGACACCAGCTATTCAGAGTGAACATGTCTTGTTGGAGGAGATGATGCAGGGCAAGGCACCCGTTGACGGAGCAGAAACAGAAGCACCCATCTGCTTGTGTGGGTGAGTATAGCTCCGATGCGTACTGCACCAAATTCTCCAGAGGCGGGCGTCCGGATCTAGCCCTGAACAAATCTTCGGATAGCCAAGCAATTGACTTTGCCACCCTCACCAATAAGTTGTCATACGGCTCGTCTTTCCCGAACGTTGGCGAGGCACCCCTCTTCAGGAGCCACATACAGATGACTACCCAGTCGTCGTCGTTCTCCGAATGGCTCGAGAGGAGCTCGTCGAGGGGCGTACGCATCTGGTGCAGGCTATCCCTGTAGTCTATATCGAGGAAGTTGGACTCGTAGAGTTGATAAAGAGACGGCATGACCATAAAGTATAGCTTGTCGCTATACTCGCGATAAGTTCTCGCAATCGAGCTGTAAATCGAACCAGGCAGGCCTGGAAACAGTCGTGGTTCGAGGGGTACAGCCCTTTCCCTGAGAAGGTCGTAAACTGGTCTAGCCTTGGCATCCAGAGTCCGTTCGTCCTCGATACCCAGCGAGGACATGCCATCCTCGGATAGATAGCGGTGCGCAAGGCTTGCTAGAGCTGCCCGTCTCCGTTGCAGCGCGCCGATAAGAATGAAATGACTTCTGTAGTAGGTTAGCATGGTTCGGGTGTATTGACAGAGTTCGCTCTCATCGTCAAATAGTGGCACGTTGAATTCATTGCATAAAATCTCAAGGGATTCGTATTCCCGCATTTGGGCCGCCAGCTCGATTGCACCGGTAATACTTCCCGTCCAAACAGTGGCCAAAACCTTGAGCCCATCGGCCCAGCCAATGGCTAGATCCAGCGCGTTGATGGGGAGGGACCCGAAGGCCTCGACGGTCCAGTTACGCAACTCGAGGGCCTGCCGGAGATGCTCTATGTTTCTATTGAGGATGATATTCGACAGAGTGCCTTCGAAAAAATCTGGAGAATTCACCATCATGGTTTCGTTAAGGAGGTGAGTGATGTAGAGTTGGGGGAAGGAGCCAGCTTACACTTCGAGAGCCAAGAGTCTCGGCGTAAAGTTGCCACGATAGACGACCTGACATTCGGATCTAGGCCTTTTTTCACAACATCCTGGATCAAGTCCGCGTACTCGCCGTCCCCCGTCAAGTTGGCGTCCATCTCAGGCTCAATTGCGCAAAATGTAGATAGTCGTCCAAAGAAAGAATAATCCTTGAGTTCCTCGCCAAATAACCTAAGGCAATCCTGCGCGGCAGCTGAGACGGACCAGTCCCTTGGGTTCCGTCAGCCCAGAACTCGAACCTCATACCGGATGCATGGTCTGGGACTTACCGGCCTTTTGGCTTCGTATGGACCTCCCCAAAGCCCAGCATGATATCGTAGCAGTACCGCCGATTTCCGTATTCCGAAGCCGAGCCTGTATCGACGCCACACTGCTGGGCGGCTAACAGCAGTGTGTCAATCTCCTCGATGACGTGTGTGTATACCGAGGCGAACAAGCCGGCCAGGATAATTATTTCCTAAATCATAGAGTCCGAAATCATCAGCATCGAGGCCATTGGGACGGTCAAAGATACCTTACATGAAGCACCGTCTGTCCGTGTTCATCCTTGTCGCTAATGGATCCGAGCCTTCTGGACTGTATCTCGGCCAGCTTTTTATGTAACTTGCGCAGCTCGACCTTCACGAGGGTGATATCCCATTCATAACCACAGAACAATGAGCCAGTGGATTTGTCTGTCCACATATACCCGCATCTCCTCAGCCGCTTTGTGCCTATTTCGCAACGCTCGGGGAGGCCATCAAATAGCTGGAAAATGGGGGATTCGGATCTTCTAACCGTTGAATAGACCTTGAAGGGAGACTCCATGTGGAAGCCACCGCCGCGCATTGTCGCACCAAAGACAACCTCGACCGTTTTGTTGAGAAATGGGAGTAACTGGAGTGAGAATTGATGCTTCCATGACCAAGGTCCTGGCTGATGCGCAGAGCAGTTCGAGTCATGACACTTCTTTGCGTGGTATCGGAAAGACAAGGGGCCCCTTCTCGCAGATTTTTGCTTGACTTCGGTGCGACAAGAGCACCGCGCAAATCTGGCGGGAACGGTGAGTGACTTGTGCCATGGGACAATCTCATCATAGGCTTCGCGAATGAGACTCGGGGAGCGGATGAGCTCATTTCGAATGAGGAGAGCTAGATCCCTCTTGTCCGTATCCGAGAGACGCACCGCTAGGTTCATAGTCGCATCACTCTGGCTTGATTTTCTCCCTGTGATAACAGGTAGGATATCATCCCGCAATGCCACCATGTCGTCCGACGTTACCTGAGCGAGTGCCTGCCAGGCCGTAGTAGTGTGCGTTGTAGACCCGATTGGCAAAGAATCGTCGGCGTTGCATCCCGGAACAACTTCACTCGGCCTGTCAGTGAGTGTGTCATCCTCTCTGTCGGAGGCGGGAGGTTCCAGGTCTTGTTGATCAGTGTTCGAAACAGCGGTTTGCGGCTCGAGACTACCATCTCCAGTCGCGTGAAATCCGGCCGCCTGGGGGACCAGCGTCGACTGGAGCCTCTGTATAGCTTCTGACACTGTCTGGGAGATGCCGCTTGATACAATATCGGTTAGTCGATCTACGTTCGACTTACCCCGCACCCGGGGATTTGGGGGTCTTACACAAGACCTGCTTGGAGATGAAGACTGCTGATTTGCAGTTCTCTCATCACTCGACCGTTCAATCGCTGGACCCTCTCGAGCTTTTCCTCGATTTCCTTCTCCCTCTTTATCGACACCATACTCCTCCATATTCTCTTACCCCGACGCGCGGTGACCATGGGGTCGGCCAACAAGGGCTCCATTGTTGTTTGCAGGACGATAGTCGCATCGTAGGCATCGCGAAGTGCCTCGTGTAAGGCCTGGTGTTGAACCGATGAGAGGCATTGGCGCAAGTCGGATGCGGGGTTCAGGAGTTCTTGGCGGAGGTGGACGATGGAGGGAACGGATTTTTCGACGTCGAGTAAACGCTCCGTGAGGCGTGCTGGGGTTTCTTTGAAACTTTTCAAAAGACCGATGCCGCGGAGAGCCCCAATGGCCGCGACACCACTCAGTTGGCCGGTAGCCGTACATGATGTCTCGCCACGCCTGGCTGCCTTTAGCTCCACTGACTATATCACCACGCGGTTACAGGACCAGCCCGTATACACAGTTCGATCCCATCCCCCCAGGGCTACACTGTCGACTAGGGGGTGGTCATAGCAGTGACCCGCCGCTCCTCCCAGACGACATCGAGTTATAGATACTCAGTTGAAGAGGAGCCGGATGGCGGTGTGGGCGGTCCTAAAACCGGGCCTCGAATTTGTTTTTATGCTTTGTAGATATGGGTCACTATAGACGGTGTGACATAAAAGTGACCTCCATCGCTCACCCTGCTCAGGTCCGAAGATGAAAATAGGGGGCGAGTATAGGCTGGTAGAGACTGATTGGTTGAGTGGTGTCAATAAATAACAATATATAAATAGCCTCTTGAGTTGCAGATACACGTGTAGCTGGCAACTAATGCCCCTGATCCGCAATACATGAACTAGAAGTCTGGCCCCATATAGACAGCACCGTTTTTGGCCCCCAATCACGCGGTTACTTCAGGTTTCTGGCCGCAAACTATGCGCCTGCATGTCCGTTAGCAACTTTCGAGAATAATTGAAATGTGGCAACACGTACAGCTCGGTATATGCATGGATCCTTGGGTCCGTCAGGTTTTTCCGTGCCTCAACAAGGTAAAGTTGCGACTCTTCATAGCTCCACTACTCAAGAATCAGTAACCAATCCAGATATTTAATTCCAAACATAAGGAACAAGAGAGGGAGGAAGGTTGAAAGCGAAGCGTACCCCTAAAACGTCAACGAACGACCGGAGTGCGGACCCCTCCATACCCTCGAGAGAAAAGTAACGACACCACTGGCCCCAACTTTTAAGCCGCTTATCCTTAGGCCATGGCCCAAGCGGTACCTTGATGATGCGTTGTGTGGCGTTGACGAAGCCGGCTTCTGTAATAGCCGGGTATGCGGACTCGGCGGCTCGGAAAGTAATGCCTAGCTTTTTGCCAATGTCGTCAAAGAGGCCGGTCCACCTCTGAATGGCGGAACCTTCCGGAATAGAACCATCTTCCGAACGCATGACACTCGATAGTTCAAGTTGTTCGACCCAGCCTCCGGGTTTGATGTGCCTAATCATGTGGAATGAGCAAAAACAACAGACCTGGGTGTTTGCATGGGACGGGAATGGGGTTTCTAGGTAGATAGGATAAAATGTTACTTGAACGCAGTTGTGTGGAATTCGGTCCAGTTTGGCACGGTGCCCAACATGTTTCGGATGTGGATGAAGTCGAAGTGGTCTTTAGGATATGTCCAAGGCTTATTGATGTCATCTACCTCGAAGCGGAGGTTCGGAGGCACGAAGGTGGGTTGAATTGGGGACAAGTCGACCCCGGTAACAGTACAAGCAGGATTTTCATCGGCGAATTCGCTGTTAGAAGTTTAGTGAGTTTACCTCCGGAGTCAGGCGGAATGCCTTAGATCACGATATGGTCTTACATGGCCCAGGAACCGATGCCGCAGCCGACATCGAGAGCGGTCTAGGCATTATCGTTAGAATAGCTTTCGGGAACTTAGATTAACTCGGCCGTAAACCATACCTTTGGATCCGACAGCGGTGCCTGATGTAACTTTCCTTCTAGGATAAACTTGTGCATTTCATGCCTTCCGAAGTTAGGTCTCTCAACAAGCCTTGGAAGAGTATGAGCCTAGACATACAGGAGATCTTCGGCTGCCTGCTGCTTCTCGTCATTTGGACCCCTATAACGCATGTCAGAATCATTTGTGGTCCAATGGAGTCTACGGTTCCAGCTTTCTTACCAATACTTCGTGTCTTCAGCGGCAGTGTATCGCCTGCCATGTTCCCACTTGTATTCTTTGAATGAAGTCCGCAGGGAAGTGGTGTCTGAAACAAGTCTGTCATTCTCTCAGTTAATTTAATGCCGTCCTGAGTTGTTACCAGGGACTCTTACGATGCAGCATAAGCCGAGTCGTTATCGTTGAATGCAGCGTCCTATCCACACAGTAAGTATGGTTCGGTCATATGCTGGGATGACCTCCAGCTGAGACCTACGACTTCAATACGTGTGTTAGTGTCTTCAGCGCCAAGAGGACTGGATGCAGCAGCTTCTAGGGTGGCCATGATGACAAGAGCGTGTTTCGAGGTCAAGTCGAGAGATCAGAGGGGAAGACGGTACAGAAGAAGTTGAGATGAGATTTACTGATCAAGAACAGGGGAGCGGAGTACTTTTGAACAAAGGGAGACAAATTTTGACATGTCCTGGATGTCCGAGGTGCTTTTCGGAAGCAATTGACTAATTTCAGGCACTTCCCACATTAGAACTGTTGGTAATGGGGAGGCCAATCCTGCCATGGGCTTGCTGCGCGGTGATTCCTCGTGGCCCATCTTGGCTGCATCTCTGCATGGGAACCCACCGAACCTGATGCGGATTATAGTACGTTATACCGCGGATGGAAAAGGAATCATACCATTATTTGTCCTCGAGCCCTGAGTCTTTGCGGTGCAGAAGTGGAGTTCAAATTGCGACGCATCCCGTCCCGTTCACGTTCCATGCATGCTGGCTGGCTAGCTATGGAAGGCTTCCACCAACAATGATAGCGGTCAATCGACACCACTAGTTCGGGTGTGCTCCGTGTTACTTTCGCTAATATGCAAGACCTGAAACACCAGCGACCTGCCCTGTTCAGCAGCTGCCAATCTACCATCGGTTTGCTGGAGACAAGAGCAATTCAAATCTGCCAAGTTACTTTTCGCGTTGGTCCGATGGGTGGAAATTGTGGTGCATGGCTGCTACGTGGCGTCACCTTCTGGAATCTGGGCCCTCAATCTTGTGTGCGTTTTCCTAAATGCACGGGCAGATTGGCAATGCATGTTGGTTCACAGAGGAGCAGCCTCCTGCGATGTGAATGATGCAAGATCTTGCCCCCAAGTGTCTTCGTCGAATAAAAGGCCCAAGTATCTGTGACCAAAACCCCCCCGGTCCAGTCTCGAGTATCTTCCATTTGCCCCCCGTGTCAGCAGCAAACATGAGTTGTCGAAGCTGTGTCCTAGAATTCTTCGTTTAACTGAGAGTTGCTTGAAACTCCTACCTCGAGGCTCTAGTTGAACATCGAAAAATTACACAACGGACGTTTACTCGATCTCATAAGATCCAAGATTGTGAGAAGAATATACATGGTATATTTATAAAAGGATGTATTCGGGGTAACTTTATGTCCATAAAGGCTTGAACATAAAAGTACAAGTGACTTGACGCGAACCCTGGTCCATCCCGTTGTGACTTCAACACCCTTGCATCGAGATCGAACAGGTAGCACATACACCCCACCATCTGGTAAGGTTTTATAATTATTACTCTTAAAAAGGATACATAGAAGTCGCATTCGTTCCAACGATGGTGAGAGTCGCGAGTTTCCAGTTGCCAAATGCTTGTCTAACCACACCCGCAGCCTGTTCACAACAGTGAGGCCACAGACGACGATTCGCTGCCGACCTCGGCCTTTGTTGAATTGATGTTCTCGTCATTCTAGTCATGTGATGAGATAAAAAGCCCCCACCATGGCGGGGCATTTCTTATCTTATCACATTAAACTTTTTTGGAGGGGTCAATCGCAGGGATAAAAAAAAATCAAAAAAATCCAAGCAGGTGAAAAACGCGGGGCATCACCAGAACAGAACCGCGCAAAAAGACAAGTCGAGTACATTTGGAAAGACAATAGACTCAAATCTGCAGAAGAATAAAGAACATTTGAAGGCACCAGATATCGATGATTTAAGTTCCCATTAAATTGCATATTTTCTCTCATTTACTCTCCATCCAGACCGAGACAAACTAGTGTGTTTTGAGGCCAGTGCTGGCTAGATACTTACATTCGTAGTTGGCTTCCTTAGTAAACTTTGTACCCGCGCCCCGCCAATGGGTGAAAAAAAAAAATAAAAATGAAAGGAAAAAAAAAAGTAGCGAAGCAGTGGAAGGAAATTTTCCTTCCTCGCTTTAGTTAGATAGTCCCTACCAAACCACAGCTCCATACTTGACAGCTCTTGCCATAGAAATCCGTCTCAACCTCATCCAACCTCCCTCTCTGTTCTTCTATTGTATTTCCCTGAGCACGAAAATACCGTCATAATGTCCGCCGATATCGAGCAGGCCGAGGCGCCTCACCAGACGTTCGACGTAAGTTTTGATGAGAGGCCGCCACATCCTTCATAGACCGCCAATGCTCTGGCCCCCAATAAAAGTAGATGTGATTGCTAATATCTATAATTTTTAGACCGTCCTGGTCGTCGATTTCGGCAGGTCAGTCCTTTCCCATGGGTCTCGTTGGATTCGTGGCGTCATCTCCATATTCATGATCTATGTGTCATGAACTGCGTTCTATGCCATGCCCAGACCGTTCCTTTATTCTCTATCTCCCTAGCAAAGGCTGACGTGCGTGCTCTTCCCAGCCAATACACCCACCTCATCACCAGGCGTCTGCGAGAGTTGAACATCTATTCAGAGATGCTTCCCTGCACGTAAGTTCTTCATCTCGTTCTCTCCGGGAGTTCATTATTCTTACTTGTTCCTAGTATGAAGGCGAAGGACCTTAAGTTCCGCCCTAAGGGCATCATTCTATCCGGCGGTGAGTCTCTTCAAAGTCACAGGGCATACCCAGCCCGATCACAGAAGGCTGGGGTTATGCCGGTGCCAAGCGCCATGACTAACGAACATGATAGGACCCGCTAGTGTTTACGAAGAGGATGCTCCCCGTAAGTAACCGTCTATCGTCCTCGATGGCAATGTAGAGAGGCCTCACTTCCGAGCCCATGTATTTACGAGTGTCTAGATGCCGACCCCGAGCTATTCGAATTGGGCGTGCCGTTGCTAGGTAAGAAGATCCTGTCTATGAAGATGGCAAGGTCGTGTACTTATATAGCCAAGGTATCTGCCAGGGCCTCCAGCAAATCGCGTGGCGTCTCTCGCCACACAATGTTATTGCTGGAGAGAAGCGTGAGTTTGGCAAGGCATCTATTGTGCCTCAGCGCCACAACACTCCAGTCGATAGGCTCTTTGAGGGTGTAGAGGGAGACGTTTGGTGGGTATACAACCCTTCCATACTTTAGAATCCTACTAACAGTAAATAGGATGAGCCATGGTGATAAGTTGAGCGAGCTTCCCTCCGGATTCTGTACCATCGCCACTACCTCGAACTCTCCTTACGCTGGAATTGCCCACGAAAAGGACCCCGTTTTCGGAATTCAGTTCCACCCCGAAGTCACGTTTGTCTCTCTTTTTCTCTCTCTATCTCACCCTATCTCCTTCAATTCAGTAATCTCGGGCCGATGCTGACCGTTTCGTATCCTTCAGCCATACTCCTTGTGGAAAACGCCTGCTGCAGAACTTTGCGGTTGATATCTGCGGCTGCAAGGCGAACTGGACCATGTCCAACTTTATTGACCAGGAGATTACCCGCATCCGAAACCTTGTTGGAGAGAGGGGCCAGGTTTTGGGCGCCGTCGTACGTTCCGTACCTAGTGATATTCTTTGCCTGCCAGGTTAGGCTAACTAGTTGAATCACAGTCTGGCGGAGTTGACAGCACTGTCGCTGCGAAGCTCATGAAGGAGGCCATTGGTGACCGATTGTGAGTATTCATTCCAACCGTGGAGATTGGGTAGACAAAACTAATTCTTGGACGTCACATAGCCATGCCGTCCTTGTGGACCACGGCCTTATGAGGCTCAACGAATGCGCCGAAGTCAAGGAGACGATCGGCAAGCACCTCGGCATCGACCTTACTGTGGTTGATGCATCGGAGAGGTTCATGGCTGGTCTTGCTGGAGTTACCGACCCTGAAAAGAAGAGGAAGTTCATCGGCAACACTTTGTGAGTAGACCGTCTTTCTTTTACTCTTTGGAGCTGTCGGAAAGCGAATGGGGCCTAGACCAATTAACGGTATACTAACTACTGTGATAGCATCGATGTGTTTGAGGAGGCGGCTATTAAGATTGAGAAGGTGAGGTCCTAACGCCCGATAGATGAAAAATATCTTTGCTTCCACTTTTTGGGAACCATACTTACCCGCTCTTCAAAGGACGCCCAAAATACCCCCAACGCTGGAAAGGTTGAGTGGTTCCTTCAAGGTGTGTTCATTTTCCTTCCCCCATATTTCCTCGCATGGCTCTCGGTGAAGGAAGACTTCGTTTAGCCTCACGTCGGAGCGCTCGGAGATTCCGTATGCTAACAGTCATGGTTTTCAGGCACTCTTTACCCTGACGTGATCGAGTCGATTTCGTATAGGGGTCCCTCGGTCACCATCAAGAGTACGTATTCTTAAGATTATTGCTTGCTGAGAAGCTCACCGTTACTGTTACTAACATTCGGGCAGCTCATCACAACGTTGGCGGTTTGCCTAAGAGAATGATGGAGGGCCAAGGGTTGAAGCTCATTGAGCCTCTGAGGGAGCTGTTCAAGTACGTTGATTCTCAAGACTGCAATGAAGAGTACGGGCCTAACTTTTTCAAACAGGGACGAGGTGCGCGAGCTTGGACGCCAGCTCGGTATCAATGAAGAGCTCGTCATGAGGCATCCTTTCCCCGGTCCCGGTATCGCCATCCGCATTCTGGGCGATATCACCCCCGATCGAGTCAGGATCGCCAGGCACGCCGACCATGTAAGTTTTCGAGTCGCCTGTGGAGTGAGAGCAGAGAATACTGACGTATCATGAAAAAGATCTTCATCAGCATGATCAGGGAAGCGGGTCTTTACAACAAGATTAGCCAGGCATATGCCGGATTGTGAGTTTACTGCCTTCGCCCCTAAATGCCGTATTGAAGAGCGAAGTGCTGACAGTTGATTCTGCAGGGATACCAACAAGGTCGTTGGCGTTATGGTAAGTGTCATGTCCTGAGCTAGTCTCATCCTTCCGCTTGAGTGATATCAGCAAGTAACCCTCATGAATTGAAACAGGGTGATAACCGCGTTGAGGGCTACATCATTATCCTTCGTGCTGTCGTCACGATCGATTTCATGACCGCCGAGGCCTTCAAGTTCGATATGGATCTCCTGATGCAGATTTCGACCCGTATCGTCAACGAAGTCAACGGCGTCAGCTGTGTAGTATACAACACGACTTCGAAGCCCCCGGCCACCATCGAGCTCCAATAAATTAGCGAAGAACTTTAGATAACTGTAGTTACCGGGTAGAACAATTCATTCCTTTTCAAGGTGTCTTGAGATGATAATGAGCATCGAAGTGTATTTGGGGAGCTAGGCGGCCGCAGCGCATGACGGTCTGCTTGGGCATTCCCAGATGATATGTACCAAGCTTCCGTTCCTTTGTCATATTCGTCCATTGGAGACAGTGTCGGCTCAATTACTAGCCACGATATTAACGAGATTGTACTATGCACGAGAGGCGCTTGTATCAGTCATTCTACGCTATAATTCTCCTCTCCACCTCTCAATATATCGCCATATCCACTAGCTCGCCAAGCCATTTCAAGTGTCACTGCTGGGCCTTCCTCTCATTCTCAATGGCCGTCTGAAACAGGCTGTAATTGAGTGGAAACCTCTCTCCCATCCAAATAGCCCTCTCAGAATGGTCTCTCAGCGCCGCCTCATTCTCAGACTCGCCCTCTCCCGGCAAGATATTCGGGTGGATAAGGGCGGACAGCGGGCCGCGCCAAACGGCTAGCCAAGAGATGAACGCCCCGAACTGTGCTGGCGTGAACACGTTCACTTCGAACATGGCTACAGGGTGGGGGCCGACTGGTTTGTCCCAAAATCGGTAGATTCTCAGCTCAGGAACTGCATTAGAGTTATTAGCGTATGGCGTAGCGAGACCAAGGCTGAACTTACACTCTCGTCTGATCCTCTCCCACAGCTCAAAGGCGTACTTGGCTTGCTCCTTATCATTTTGGAAATAGTAGATGTGGATGTCACTGAGAGAACGCGTCAGTTAGATTCTTCAATAAAGGGCTATTGGCCCTCAACTCCAATAGGCATGACTTACAAACCACCACGGCGGCCCTGGTCCAAAGGATCGATGAAGCGCTCGTATGCTATGCTTCGGCCCTCACGTGCCGGATTGACGAGACTCTTCCCGTCTTCATTCTTGTCCTCCGACAGCGGGGGAGCATTTTCGAAACCTGCCAGCGGCGAGGGATAAGCGTGTTTTACTGTGGGGGCCATTTTTGTTGTTTTCGATCCCTCTCCAATCTGGCGACTGTGTTTCTTTCGATATTAAGCCATCCTACGGGAGGTGGAGACACCGGGGCACAACCGCTATATGAATATGGGCTTGGTGTGTCGGCGTACTTCGGATATCCATGACGTGATTTATCAGCTTTGTGGGTCCTTCCATTCTCGGCATCGAGCATTAGAAACCAAATCTCTGTGTCCGGTTAGTGTTAATAATCGTCTTTTTTCGCCTGGTACAATTGAGGCAATGAACCCGCTGACGAAGTAAAAGCTCGTGGGGATGGGCTAGGTAGATGAAGGGTACTCCTTGTTGCAAGCACTTGGAAAGAGACAGCACAGGTATCAGTTGATATGTTTTAAGGCTGTACTCCCAGTCTCTGTTGATAAATCAAATAATAACTAGTGTTAACGGCAAGCTAAAGACAGAAAGCAACTAGTTATAAGCAGGCATATAATATCTTGGAATGTATCGGGTGAAATTAAGTCACGCCGGAAGTATAAACTTCGCGGAATAATGAATTTTCGTAGACAAATCGTTGCTAAGTTAGAAGGTAAGTAAGTGATTAATTAATAACGAATATTGAGCTCCTCAAGGTGGGCGAGATAATAGGACCATTCGCAGATCGGCTGCAAAATTTGTTTACGATGGCGGAAACCAGGTGCAGAGTAGGTCCCGAGACCAGCCTACCTTTTATCTCGTTGTAGCTTGTTACTGTCGCCTTTGCCTATTTTCATATTCAACTCTACTAGCAGAAACCATCGCCACTGGCGCATGGGCACGTTGGAGACAACTTATTAGATATATTGTTAAAATATGGAAATGCGGATAGAAGGTTATGGTTATATAGATCTAAAGCACAACAGAATTACCTTCGTCCTGCCGGATGGGACGACCAACATACTGACTGTCAACAACCAGGCCATAGAGTGGCGGCTAGGCGTCAACTGATCTCACCCTTCTTGAATGTAGTCGTATCCTGGGGACGCATAACATGGTTGTCCTTGCAAAAGGGAGGCGCACATTTTGCCTTTTGGCGAAGCGAAAAGCCGCATCGATGCTATGTGCGCACGATTTCAACGATTCTCTTCAAAAGAATTCTGGCTACCCTGAACGCCCTAAACCTAGACGCCAGCTATTACCGGCCGAACCTAGCAAACATAGGAAACCCTCGCTTCATTCGCTCCGTATAATAGGAGGCACTGGCAACAATCATTCCTCAAGCAGGTCAAACCACTCTGGAATCTCCTTAATGAGACTCCACATGTACTTCTCCAGCCTGACCGCACACTTATTGTATACCGTTGTCGCGTCGTTATACTGCTTGCAATTACTAAAAACCAATTTGAGATCGTTGACGAGGTCTCTGGGGGTAGTGTAAAAATCATGCTCCAATCTTTCTTCCATAGTCGATAGATCCATGGGTGATGTGATGACGTTGTAATAATCAGGGACTTCATCTCTGTTGACTGGGTGGAGGAAGGGCCACGCTTGTTTGTGGTTTTGAATTTGATACAGGAAACGCCGAAGTTCGTTGAAATGAGGTCCGTGGCGTGGTTGCCGTGCCAATTCGTCCATATCCGGGGACCACCCAGTTGCTCGAATAGCCGGGATAGAGAGTGGATCGATAGGGATGACAACACCGCTAGTCCACTGATGAGGCGGTTGGTGAACGATGTGGCTTTTGCTCAAGGCACGAATTTTGGTTCGTACGGTTTCCTTCTGCTTGAGAAGCAGACGGCCAACCTCGAGGTAACGTATTCGGGGAACCATGGAGCATTGCATGAGCGTGCCTCCTTCGTAATCCTTGATATACCCCATCCAGACAGACTTGTCGAGCGTTATCTCCTTAGTAAAGCCTTGCTTTTGAAAATACCCAGTGGCATAGTTATCGGCGTAAGTTAGAAAATGCATCACTGGAGAGGTAGCCTTGACATAGTCTTTCAAATGGGCCATGAGATGTGCCCCGTATCCTTTCACCTGTTGATCTGACGAGACAGCGCAGAAAACGATTTCAGCAAACTTGCGGTCTCGGAATTCTCGGAATGATATTCCGCCAATGACCTCCAGAGGCATTCTTATAATGGCGATGGACAGATGAGTGCGATCGTAGACGAGACGCGCAATGTAATCTTTGGGCATTTTTGGAAGTTGCTTTTGGAACAGACATTTCAGACCCGTGAGGATAATCGAACTCTCTCGGTTGCCATCATTGTTGACAACTCGAAATTCGATCTCGCCTTTTCGTTCTTCCACCACTGCGGGCTTTGGAATAGTTAGAACGTTTCTGACGTTTAAAGATCTAGCTAGCTTGAGCGTGCCTTTTCTGGGAACGGAACTCTCATGGGGGCTGGAGCCGGAGGTTGAGCCTCCGGCTCTGTCGACCCCTCATGAGAGCTTTTGATTCTTTTGATATTTGACGCGATCCCCAGTTCTTGGGAAGCAGCGCGCTTCATGACATGGAGATTCTGCCCGTGGTCGACTGGAAGTGGTTGTGACTTTGCTGTGACCATTTGCGTCGCGACCGTGATAGGGAGCATTCAAACTAGTGCAGGCTAGCCTTGGTTCCCATGAGATAATCGTTTGCCTCACTCAACCTTAAATATTGAGTTTAGTGGTGACTAGTCCCTAAATGTTTCGAATGTTCTGCTTTAGGTGTATCCAAATATCACGTGATAGACCAGACCCCTGAAAGCTACCGATATCTTTTGCTTAAAGCATATAACGACCTAGCGAAGTGGGCATGCATACATGGAGGGAATTGATCTTCAAACTGTACCAAATGCAATACTTCCCCTTGATCTTTCTACTGCGGCGGCTTCAATCGCATTCAGCCTCTCGTTCCAAAGCAATTTGGAGCTCGCGGCAACCTTGCCAATGCAGCAATAATGCTGATTTTTTCTCTCGCACGATCAACGACATTCTCTGACTGGCTTTCCGTCGCAGGGCGTGCAGTCACCAGAAGTTCCCTCTTCAGGCAACAGCATCAGGACACAACGAGCCAATACCCCCTCACCCCAGAGCAACGCGATGGCAAGCGTCAAGCGTTCATCGATTCGATCGATCAGGATGCGGTTTGTGCACTAGCGTCACGACACAACGGCGAGGAGCCCTGTCGCGTACTCTACTCTGATAGTGGTAGCTTCAATGTCTGTTTCTTTATCGAGTTTCTAGATAGCCACACCAGATGGGTCGTGAGGATCCCTATCGAGCCTGTCATTTATGACGTTTGGGCTAAGCTCCAGAGCGAGATTGCCACCATGCAGTAAGAGTCTCGCGGTAGTATACTGTCTTGTGGCAATTTCTAACTTGAACGGGATGGCAAGGTATATTGATAATCCAGAATATCATCGATAAGAGACAACTTTCATGTATGTTCGATGCCAAACAGGGTCCCGGAATGAGTAGAGTGGTTGAAGCAGAGCTACGGCAATGAAGTAACATTGAATAATGCAGTAACATCTCGGGCGACGAGCCGCTTTCCTTCATTCTACCCATGCTATTCCCATGCTCCCATAATCTGCGAGATGTGACGCTGGAGTTTCCCTTATGCGAGTACTTCGTACTCGCTTGCTGAATGTGGTGTCGTGAACTCATGATGGCTCGATGTTATCACGAACCTAGGGTTAGGCAGCGAGAGTGATATCCACAAGTAATGAAAGGCAACGAGGGCCCCACTAACCTGGCTGGAGGTGAGATTATTTCCATTTTCTGTGTCTGGATTGAATATGGATGCTGTTCGACCCCCGGGTATTACACCGCCCCTCGCGATCTAATCCATTTTGCCTCCTCGCGGCTAGCACGGCAGGGGCTGAACACTATTGATCCCACAATGGGACCCTAGTTATTCTCCGAGCAGAGTCCACGCATCAAAAGCCTACCTCGTGGGATTGACATATAAGAGAGCTCCTGCCCCCTCCCCCGCGCAGAAAGATGCCCGACTGGTGCAAATGGCAAACCTAAAGCCTAGCGCGATGGCACAAGCAAGGTCACCATTTGACTATTCACGTCTTCCTTTGCGCAGCAGGGAAATTCGGATCTTCAGGCTCTTGCCAGTCGGCGTAGGCGAAGAAGACAATATCAGTGGCGAGATTTTCACTATCAATCTTGATAGCTCTCACCGCTTCACGGCTCTATCGTATGCATGGGGCGATAATCGACATGTGGTCAAGATTGAGACCAATGGAAGATTTCTTCCTATCACATTATCTCTGAAGACCGCCCTGGGGAGACTTCGAAAGCCCGAACCCCTGGACCTGTGGATTGACCAGATTTGCATCAACCAGGATGACGACGACGAGAAAGCCCACCAAATCCCCCTTATGAAGGACATTTACACGCTCTCGACGCAGACCATTGCCTGGCTTGGCCCTGGGACGCCGTCCATGGAACGGGCCGTCGCTTATCTGGAGCGAGTCGGGCGGCAGTTCTCTAGTCTTGGGATTAGAGTAATGACAAAAAAGCTTCAAGAACAGCTTCTGTCTGACGAAGACGTGAAGAACGCGGGGTTGATAACCATCCCGGAACCGCTCCGCAAAATGAAAAGGAAGATTAAAGAAATGATCGAGGCCGAGGGCGAGTGGTACGAGATAGCAGCCTTGGCCGAGCCGGAGGAGTTTTTCAACGTCCCGTATTTCAAACGCGGATGGATCAAGCAGGAGGTCGCCTTGCCGCCGAAGCTAGTCGTCAAGCGCGGAGATTATTCAATCGATGGCGACATTCTCTACTGCGGCCTGCTATTCCATACGCTACACTGGCAACGTGATTTGAAAGGTCTCAAGGATATCATCGGAGGACCTATGACGCCGGAGATTGGTAAGAAAATCCAGATACTTCTCGCGGACAGGCCGGGACGGGACGTGGCGAATACCAGTCTCGTTGCTAGGGCCAAGTTCCACAACCTTGAGGGTGAGCCTCCTGCGACTTTGGGGCAGCTTCTTCGCAGGTTTCACCTCAAATCTTCCTACACGCGTGGCGGGGGTGGTGAAGAAGCGACTCTCTTTTCCGATCACAAGGATTACATCTACGGCTTCCTGGGGCTCGCGAGTGATGCCGAAACGCTGGCTATTCCGGTTCAGACGAGTAGGTCGGTGTCACTCGAGAAAGTGTACATTGATGCTACGAAACGTATAATCGAAGCTGGCGACGTGGATTTTATTTTCTTAGCCCACCGCCTTCAGCCAAACCCACACCTCCCGTCTTGGGTTCCCGACTTCCGATCGGTTTGTGAAGTGCCTCATCTTACCTACAGAACTATGACCTCCGCCCAGCCATTTTCGGCAAGCTCTGGCCGTTCCCAGCCATCCATATCACGGGCTGTACGTGGTGCCAACCCTGACGCTTTAGCTCTCGAGGGCATCCTGATCGACGTCGTTGGTGCTACCGGCGAGGCATGGCCGATCGAGGCGGACGGCGGCCGGAAACTTCGCAACAGCGCAGTCTCTCAACATAGTACGCAGCTCCTCATATCGGAGGCCATAGAAATCATTAAACGCACTCCAAACCACCCTCTTTGGGCCACGGAAGAGCAAAGGCAGCGATGGGAGGAAGCAAGCTGGCGCATCCCCATCGCCGACCACGAATACGTCGGCAGCACGCGCTGGCATAGTCAGAGAGCGACGGCTGAAAGGTCAAAGATCGGAGCCGAACAACTAGCTGAAGTGGTAGTGCGGCATCATCGGATGTTCATCAATGGCGAATCACCAGACGTCGTCATTCCGCTCACCGAGGATGAGGAGGGGAGTCTCGCTGGATTGGAAGGAGCTGAGCTGTCAGCGCGTCGGACTGAATTGCGGATGAAGAAGATCCCCCCTCAGGGTGAATTGTGCATCAATTACGCCGCAGCACTGTCTGTCTCGGAGGTTCGGCGCGGGTACCTGGGGGTAGGGGGCTTTGTGGGAATCGGTCCACTAGAATTGCAGGATGGGGATGTCATATGTGTTCTTTTCGGAGCTACGCTGCCCGTCGCATTGAGGCCTTTGCACAACGGTTTTTATTCCTACGTTGGAGACTTGTACTGCCACGGCGTAATGGATGGCGAGGCCTTGACATGGGGAAAAGAGTCACGGTGGTTCAACCTTCGCTAGAGGTCAATGAAGAGACCGGGAAGCGTAACTGATCTAATCTTAAGATAAGCCAGGATCCTGACCCGGAGGATGTCCCTTGTTGTCTTTGTTCTAGGATCTATGAATGTAGGTATGTTCGGACATTTCAAGCTTGAATAGGCGCATGTAACATGAAACTATCTAAGGTATTTGGTATCAATGAACTATATAACGAAAATCATAACACGACTATAGAAGCAGCAATCATACATCCCACGATTCATGCCCTCTACACTTTAGATTTAAGTGGGGGGTCTGAATCGGACCGGTTGATGGACGCGCCGTCGCTGTGCGCCGGGAGAGGGTTCATCATAATGGCATCTTCAGGCTCCTCAGGCAACGTCAAGTTGAGAATCATGCAAACGAAAGCAGTGACGACGAACCCGGACTCCATAACAATCTCAATAGCGTCCATAAATCCACGGAGGCTTGTGTTGGGTCCGTTGTAGGTGAAGACGTTGTCGAAGTAAGTCGGCACTAACGTAGCTCCAAAACCGATCGTAAGACCGGCAGTCAGGATAAATCGGTTCCGCCTGGTAAAAGGAACGCTGCGGGCGATGACGGCCATACCGGAGACGGCCACGGAGCAGAAGAGGAAGGTAGTCATGCCCCCTAGAACCGAAGCGGGAATGGCGACAAGCGCGGCGGCAAACTTGGCGAAAATGCCCATGATGATGAGGAAGAAGCAGCAGCAGTAGCCGGCAGTACGGTTGGCGCATCGAGTAAGGGCGATAACGCCGTTGTTCTGGGCAAATGTGCTCATGGGTGTAATCGTCATGAGAGCGGCGAGGAGACCGTTGAGTCCGTCAGCGAGGACGCCGCCCTGAACCCTAGTCTCGTAGATGGGTCCCGAGACTTCAACTCGGGAGACGTCGCAGGAGGCGGTGATGTCACCGATGGCTTCGCAGGCGACGATGATGAAGACGGAGAGGATGGGAAGAACTAGAGGGCCGTAGACGGTGAGCTTGAAGGTGTGAACCCAGATGAAGGAGGCCACGGGAGCGCTGTCAATTCCAGACCGGTCGAAGTATCCGGTGGCAGCGGCGATAATGCAGCCGACGAGCAGGCCTATGACAACGCTACAACTCTTCATGATGGGCTGTTAAGAAAGTAGAGAGGTTAGTGACATCCTACCGTGTTTCCTATTGAAATGTAATATTTGCCGAAAAAAAACTTACAGAGCCGAAACGTTCGCAAAGGATGATGGTGACGAAAACGGAAAACCCGAGACCTAGGTATTCTGCAGATCCCCAGGGAAGGGCGTGAGGAGCACCGACGTTTGGGCACACAGCGAAGAAGTCGCTTGTCGGTTGGAAACAAGGTCCGGAACCACCACCCCAGTTCTTGAAACCGCTCTCGACAAGGTGGATACCGATGAGCATGATGGTAGGACCTTCAAATTGTTAGATATATTACGGCAGACTGTTGGTTTCGAGAGAGTGCTGAGTCTTACCAGTGACGATCGGCGGCACAACCTTGAGGAGGATCTTGGGAGGGATGAAGGCGATCAAGATTTCAAGGAGAGCACAGCAGGCCGCGGTGCCTAGCAGAGCACCGTAGCCCCTGGGACACGAGAGGCGGAGACCATTGTCGTCTGTAGGACAGAAGCCATTTTTATACATTTGATCAAAGGCACTATAGAAATCGTGGTTAGCAAAGTCAATTCCTTCTTCAGCCTATAGATCTAGAGGTTGACTAACCCTTGAGCGACAGGGATAATGGTAAATGATATCCCTACTACAGATATC
Source organism: Scedosporium dehoogii (assembly GCA_002812735.1). Classification (NCBI taxonomy): domain Eukaryota; kingdom Fungi; phylum Ascomycota; class Sordariomycetes; order Microascales; family Microascaceae; genus Scedosporium; species Scedosporium dehoogii. The sequence continues at coordinate 64,164 of PGIR01000153.1, forward strand.
AAACCCGTCCCAAGATAGTAGGGAGTCTTGTAAATGTGAAATCTGGTGATTTGAATCATAGAAAGAGTGCCGGAGACGATCAAAGCCGTGGAAACAAGGTACTGCTGCAATTCAGGAGGGAAGTTGACGCCGCCCGCGCCTCCGAGTATAATTGGCGGTGTGATGACTCCCGCAAGCATAGCAAGCGCATGTTGGAAGCCGAGAAGGAGAGCGAGGAAGAGGGGCATGCGGTCATTGAGGCCGAAGAACGGAGAGCCATGCTCGGACTTCTTCATGAATGGGAGGTTGGGCCTGAAGAGGAACGCATAGTCGTAGGTGCCGATTAAGCCATCTTTCGTGAAGAAGAGGTGTCTTGCGCCCGCGAGAAATCTCCCGAGCGATCGCGGCTTTCCAACTGGTGGTACGATCTGCGATGGGCCCTGATCTTCGTCCATGTTGAATAGCTGGTTCTAGTAAACTCCAGACCGAGTTCGGAGTTTGCTACCCAATTAAGGCGATATTTACGGAATAGGCGATCGATCGGTTCCTGAGCTCTCGAAGCTGTCAAGTTCGGAGTGGCGGGAAGGCGGGATATAAAAGCTCCCTTGAAACTTTTTTCCGTTTTCTCGGCGACAATGTGATTTATGACGTACCTGTAGGTGAAACCGTTCCCCAAAAGGTAATACATGGCTTGATAGCAAAGGTTAACCCTGTCAGACACGCTGATTGGACCTAGCGGAATCAATAGTCTCACATTCCAGGGTCGCTAAGTTTGATGGTGGGGACGACTCGGGCCTACGTCCACCATCCCTGCTTCCCGTCCATCCCGTACATGAATACTGCAACCATCCAGAGATAAAGATTACGAAGGATATGCGAAGGAAGGAGGCGGCGAGCTCCGATGAAGATAAGATAGCAAACGCCCGGACCGAGATAAAGAGGAATGGAGGGAGATCGCGTAGGATTCGTGTGTTCCTCCGAATTCACGTCGGATCCTTGGAATCGGGATTGGCCTCCTTGCCTCGTTGGGTAGGTGAAGCGAGGACAGACGGCAAGGAAGCCGCCGAACCTACGAAGGTAAATACGGCTATGTCCTTGAAAAGGGCTTGTAGTCCAGGAACAGCAGTGATCGCCTGGCCCGTGTTTCCCCACTGTTTGGTTTCGTACGGGATGAGCTTAACCTTTTCTAGTGTGTTTTGTGCGTGTGCTGAGAAGAGTGCACGATCCGTTCCTGGGACTGGGATCGAATACCATGGAAACAAGCCACACCACCCTACCCATTCTAGTCCAATCTTGAGGGTATTCCGAAATGGAAGTTGAATTTTCGTATCGCCTCACTGCTCGTTCGATCTATTCTTTCATGATGGCAGGAATGCTGTCGTCCCCAATTGGCTTTACTGTGCATATCTATTATCGCCACTGAAAATTTGCCACTCAACTCAACTCAGGCATTCTTGCACGCCTAATCTGATATGGTGTTGAAGGATGGAGGGGGGTTGTCAGCCGGCGCCACCGACCATCTTGTCTGAGGGAAAGACACACGTCGAAATAGATACAGAGGGTGGCTATAGGATATGTTGACAGTCATCTACAATATGGATATATAATATACGCTCCCGATACAAAAACAGTCATGGTCAATGATGCAGCGACTTGCTTGAGTAGCCATTGATCTTGGATGCCCAGTTCCAGGGAAGCTCCCGCAATGCTTGAGGATGTGTGTGCTGGATTTCATTCTTGAAGGCGGCAGTGACAAGTCTGGGAGGAGGAATCCGCCATCGTAAGGATTGATTAGATCATGCTCTAATGAATCAAGGTTATTTCTGCGCCTGGAATGGGATTGTACCGAACGGGCATGACTCTTACGGTTCGGGTTAGTGAGCCTAAGCTTTTTTGGCACCGACAATGAGGACTTGGATTTGATCTGGGGATAATAGTCCGATACTGATAAGGCCGTTCCCTGGCTGATAAGGTCTTGGGTAGGTAATGGCCGGCCTTGTTCAGGTATCAATTGCACCAGTCCCAATTCAGAACCCTGTTATCCAGGTTCCACAGCGTCAGACCTATAAGAGACAAAACTCCGCCCAAAGCTCCGTCTGCCTCGATACGACACGCTCGCATGGCCTGCCGTGGGCAGATTGATATCTGGTATTATCAACACAACCATCCCAGTATCTTGGGCCCTTCCACACCGAACCGTGTGGGGGCGGGGCCTCGGCTCATCGGAGGCGACGCATCGACGGGAGATAACGATGCATCGCACCCGCAGACTTGGGCTAACACTCTCAGTAGTGGTGCGGGCGAATGCAGATGGTGGTGAAAATATTGCATAATTATTGCATCGGACTCCGCCGTACCTCCTCCTTGGCGTTCAATGCTACCATCCATTCAGTATCACTACTCCCCAATGTAGCGCTTATTCGGGTCCCAGTGATAACTACCATCTGATCTAGCATGTTCCCTCGCACGAAATACAGCTGTTTCCACTAGAACGGAGAGTTGGACGACATGTCATGTTCATGACGCTGCTTCCTTAATACATTAATATCTAATAATATAAGTAGGGCTCAGCTGTATGCAGGCAGTTAGCCTCAGACACAGGCAGCCCTATCCACTCATCCCGAATGCGCATTGTAGATCCTACCTAGATTATGCTTCATCTGAATACTGTACCTAGTGAGATGTAATGGAAGGTTAAGAAACCCGCTTCCCAGATGCTAGAGCCAGACTTAACACGGACCCAACATTGGTGAATGCGTTGTCATACTCAAATAGAGTCATGAGATGGACAGGTGTCTCACCGGATCTCACCAAGAGCGGCTTATCCGCTCAATCGTGGAAGAAGATGTTCCATATATTGATTTCCTCTGACGCCCACCATCGCATTAGACATCGAAGTAAAAGGAGCACCACCGCGAGGTTTCTGGAAGATGAACTGCATAGATCGCTGGAGGTTCTGGAAATTCGACTCCTTCTATGCTAAAATGACATCCGATAGGCAAGCTTCAATGTTGTCCACACCTTCGTGCGCGACCTCAGAGATTGTATCGTAAATGACATCGTGTATAGAAAGGCTTGCGGGACGCCAGCCGAAGGCTGTTTCCACCAGTCGAGGCTGGGACAATGCAAGTAGACAACTGCGCACCGTTTCGCGCATGCAGGAGGCTACTTAAAAAGAGGCACCTTCTGGTGTTCATTGTGCAGTTCGTTGCCTAAACAGGGTTGGTGGTTTCTGCCCTGACTTGCACTTCTTAAATCCTTGTTAGAGTTGGTATTCTTGCGCACCTTTCGCATAAAAGCTTCGAATTGAAGATGTTACGTAAGGTGCATGGCAATTTTCAATGCCTCAGTGCTCACCGACTTCTTCGTTGAACATTGGTTCTCGAATTTACAACTGCAACTGTAATATCGAACCTCCCTTCCACCCGGAATCATGGACCAAGACGCCCATGTCATCTCTGAAGCACATCCGTGGATCATCCGCCAATGCGGTATTTGCGCCGAGTTCATTGAGACGAATCGGCGAACGATAATTTGTAACACTAGCCACCCAGCGGCCGGTTGGGTTTGAGAGAGGACTGACTTGAGATGCAATAGTTTATACCAAAGATGGTTCGGTAAACTACATCGGTCCAGTCGAATTTAGCTACCCGAATGATACGAGCCACGCCGAGCTTGAAGTCGAAAACTTTTGTGTGTTTGGTGATCACGCTTATTGCCGTTGTCCTGCAGCTGTAGACTGCCTGCTGCTACACCCTTCATGCTACGAAGTCTTTCTTCGGAGGTTGACAATTGATAAGCATGAGGCCATGAACCGTCTCTGGGTAATCGCTACATGGAAGCACCCGTGGAAGTTGAGCCCGCCACTCTACTTACCACACGAGAACCTAGACCGAGATGGGCTTCATGTCGTAGCGACCAAATGTGGCATTCCCCAACTTGCCACGCTGCCCTCGGAAATAGTTCAGATAATTCGTGCAAATTCTGAGCCCTACGATTGCGACCCGTGTTCATTTTGGAACATCGTGGAGGCAGTGAGCTTGGCGAACCACGTCTCCGGTGAAGAAGACAGGGAGCCTCCCCAGACTCTTCGCCTGAGCCGAATCCTCTCATGGCAGCGTGGCGGGAAGCTTCGACTCATCGGGACTGAATCGCAATCACAATATAAGGCAGTGAGGGTCACCATTGATAGCGACGGCATAAGTAGAGTTGAGGCACTTCCCGAAGTGCCCTTGTATTCAGGGGAGTGTTATGACACACTTGCCTTCGCCGTGCTGAGCATCGAGGCTGCAGAGTCCGTGATGGCTCAGACGATGGTATGTCCTCACGAAAGGCCATTCCAGTTGATTCGTGTCTTATTCTTCGTCTAGAGTGGTCGTCTACGGCTTCAGTTCGCCGATCCATCCGACCATCCAACAGTATGGAACACTCCCGCCCCTCCCGACCTCTTCCAGTGCAAACCATTCGCGCCCTGGACCCTCCCTTCTCCAGTTTCTTTCGCCATCGAACTGAACAAGATTACGGGGCTATCATTCTTTTTTGACCACGACCGTGTCATTGATGTCTATCCCCACTACAACTCACACTCTTTGGCTGCGCCAGGATTCCACCGCGCCTGTAACCTTTTTAGTCATGCCAATCCTGTCTGGACGTACTTGCCTATCGCAAAACGTGACAAAGTTCTGGTTATGGGATTCCGGAATTTTGAGTTTATTAACGACAGGGCTTTCCAGATTCTTGTTAGGACACAGTTGGCGGGTGACATCGTCCTTGGCGTGTTTGACAATCCTGCCTTGAACGTTACCACTTCACACATTGGAACCACAACACCCGAGACACTGGTATGCTGTAGATCTATGGACTGGCACAGATGGAGCTTTGGCACCTATCACAGAGCACCTGATAAAAAGGAGACCCCGAATCCGTTTCCGGACGGCGAAGACTTGACCGGTGAACTCACCAGACCATTTCCAAGACGCTGCCCTGAAGACGTCATTCTCCGCAACTGGGCGCACTTTTACTCGGAGGCTCCTCTGAAGAACGTCTCTTCTGCAGTCGTCTTTTATCATAGACACAGCGGATTCTGTCGAGGAATCATCCTCCATTATGATAGCGGGGGTTCCCGCGCGCTTGGGGAGTGTCGCGTGGACTCAGATCCCGTGAAGACGGTTGCTCGGCCACTGAAGCTTTGGATAGAAGACACGGTCAGTACCTCGTACATCAGCGGCTACCGGCGTGTAGAGGTCGAGTTTACGCGTGACACGGAGGACTTCCAGAAAGGCAAAAATTGGCGTTCCTACCCGATGGAAGGGGTCTTGAGGTTCTGGTATTCTACAGGGGAGTCGGTTTGCCGTGTTCATGTCGAAGGATCTTGATCAGGTTGTGTTTGTATTTCTAAGCAGCATTTATGAAAAAGGACTTTCTGCAAACTTGAAACTCGACTCACCCTCGTAGATTGTTCGCCATCACCAAGTTAGCGATGCAGCACACAAGACACCCGGATTTCATATATTCATATATTGAGCTCTCCATCCAGTGACCGAAGTAAATGGTATATATATATTCTTCCCTCATAAATTTAACTCAACTAGCAACCGCCCATATTACAACGCTAAAGCATTTCATATCCTTTTCTTAGATTAAACCAAACTGCTTTCGAGCTTACGCTTCCTTCGTGGGTGCTTGAGCGGCGGCCGCTCCATTCTTCTCGTTATCTGATCCAGCGTCTCTATCTGACGTTACGGCGTCACTCTGAACAGCGACCGATGTAAGGGGCGGGGTATCCTCTCTCCAGAAATCCTTTTTGCCACTGAAAAGCCTCCGAGTCCAAGGCGGGAAGAAACCGCCAGGAATCCGGTAGGTCCAGCCGTCGCGCTCGTCATAGTTCGGGGGCACGATACGGCCTCCGGAAATCACCTTGATGAGCCAAACGACGGTGTTCAGCACGATGTAAGTGCAAATGCCGCCGATGAGACCGTCGGCAATCGAGTACGAGAAAGGCATGAGGGCGATGGTGACGAAGGCGGGGACTCCGTCGCCCAAGTACTTCCAGTTGATCTCTGTGACGACACCGACCATCATTGAGCCGACGAGGATAAGAACGCAGCCGGTAGCCCAGGGAGGGATGGAGGCGAAAATGGGGGCGAAGAAAATAGAGATGAAGAAGCAGATTCCGGTCGTCATGGCGGTGAGACCCGTCTTTCCGCCTTCGGAGATACCAGCGCCGGATTCGACGAAGGCCGTGACGGGGGGAACGCCGAGGACGGCACCGATGGAAATGCTCAGGGCGTCGACCATGTACGCAAGGGTGGAGCCTTCGAAATCCTGGGTGACCGGGTCAATCAAGTTGGCGAAGCGAGCCATACCGTAGAGGGTACCGGTGCAATCGAGAATATCGACGTAGAGGAAGGTGATGAGAGCAAGACCGAATTGGCCGCCATATCCGGAGATATTCCATTCCTGGACGTTTAGAATCTTGGAGATTTTGTGGAAATCAACAACCTGCTTAAAGAAGTTGAAGGCGTCATCACCAACGGCCGTGTACGGGAAATACGTGACAGGGGTCGTTCTGGGCCACGAGATGATGCTGACGAGAGTAATGCCAGCAATAACCGCTCCCTTAACGCGGTAGATCATCAAAATGGTCGTCAGGATACCGCCGCAGAATATTCCGACCCACATAGCGGGATATCGCATCTTATCCCAGCTCGGGCAACTTCCATCCTCGAGGCGATTCCCTGGGGAGCAGCCCGCAAGCTCGACCGGAGTCGCCGAAGCGCCGATGATGAGGCCGATTCCTTCGCTGTAAGTGAGACCGATCAGGGTAAGAAACAGACCGATACCGGCACTGGTAGCGAGCTTGATAGGGCGCGGAATGGCCCGCGCCAGCCACTGCCGCATGCCAAGAAGGGCAAGACCGAAGAAGATGAAGCCCTCGATGAAAATGGCGGTTAGTGCGACCTGGAAAGGTACAGGCCCGGTTCCGTGGAAGCCGACTAGGGTCGCTCAAAGGTTAGCGAGTGTGTGACGTGGCGCACATGGCGCGAGCGCGGGCTTGATGTGACTAACCGACGGTGTAAGTGAAGTAGGCGTTGAGACCTGGCGACATGTAAGCGTCAGCTTATTGCTTTTTTCTTCGCGCTTCAAACCCCTCATCCCTCGAGGGAACGCCACAAGGGCGGAGTCGGTCATTTCTCTATCACACCGCTGAATACTAGCGGCGACGAGAGTTTGCGGAGAAGAGAAAAAAGCAAACCAAAAAAAGAAAGAAAGAAAAAAGATTTCCGAGACAGGTAGGACGACATACCCATTCCAGGAGCCAGACCGACAGGCCTATATTTGTACAGTTAGCTATGGCTTCTTTCAGATGGGTAAAATGAAAAATTCAAGACTCACATATTAGCAAAAAGGCCCATGCAAAACGTCGCGAGGGAAGAAATGGCCGCCGTCGCCGTAACGGCATCGCGCTTGACGGCCTGAGTACACATCAGGTACTCCTCATTCTTCGCGCAAATAGGATCGTCCGCGCCGCCGTTGCAAATACAGGGGCCGCCGCTATCCGCGACGATCGACGCATTAACGGCGATAATGTAAGCCATGGCGAAGAAGCAAGCTAGGCCGGCGCGCAGCTCGGTGAAGAAGAGCGAGCCCTTCCGTTCCTTCGGCTACATGATGAAAGAAAATGAGTCAATGGTTCTTTTTGCGTTTCGCGCATCGCTGACAGTGGTAAAAATTTTCCCTTCACATGGAGGAGGGGGATAGGCTCTGTGTGTGTGTGAGAGAGAAGGAACGTACATGACCCGAGCCCTCGAGCCGAAACCAGCGGCCAACGGGGCTCGCGGCGACCTTGTGATTGATATTCTGTGTGAAACCCATATCTTCGGGAGGAAGTAACGTCGGGCAGTAAAGACGAGTTCGAGAACTGCTCGAGGAAGGAGGGGAGCTAGGAGGAAAGCTCCATGCGGGCCGTGATGTATATACGAAGTATGAGCCCCAGAAAAAAAGAAGAAAAAAAAATATTCTGCATCATACCCACCCACCCCAGTCCCCGTCTCGCAGGTCGCAGGTCGCGTGCGGAATGGGTTGACGGGAAGATTAGTGGGGGGCGTGCAAGAGAGATAGCGACGAGACTACGCTGCACTAGTTATCTCGCCGAGGTTCATTGGCTCCGACTCGAGCTGGTCTCCATAAGACGGGGCTACTTTCGTCTTTGGGTAACTTCGGAGGTGGGTACGGATCTGGTTAGAGTTGAATTCATCTGCAAAGGATCCCGAAAGCGGGCCCTTTGACAATGACAGCCCATCAAGCCTACGTGGGATCTGAATCACCGAACGATTAATCAACCATTACGGTAGACTATGAAGAGCTCTATTCCAAGATAAGAACTAGTGTCCAGGACGAGGCCAACGGAAGCTCGCCGCATTTCACATGCGTTCGATTGGACTATTCGACTGTCGCATGTCATTGAAAATACATAATGCAGGGTAGTCTACTCAGGAAGGAGTAGTGGATGCTGGCTCAAAGGGTCTGTGATTCAGCGATAAGACGAAACAAGGTCGATGAGCGAAAAAAAAGAGGCTCCCTCCATCAAATGTGGCACATCGCCGGTTTCCTATCTTGTTGCGTGCGTCTAGTGGCTTGAGATAAAGGCAAGTAAGACGGAAATCGGCATGTTCCTACGCCAATACATCTCAGAGCTGGGAGCTGGGAGCTGGGAGCTGGGCCCCCCATGTTCAGTCCGTCCTCCGCATCCCGCACCGATGGTGGAAACCTGTTATCTCTTGATGCTGTTACTGGCCCTGCAAGCAAAGAACTTGAGCATGCGGGTAGAGAGAAATGTGGCGCATTAGCGAGGGTCGCATTGGCTTGAAATTGCGGGAAGGGTTGAAAATTGTGCGTGTGGGGTGGTCACTTTTCCTGCATGAAAATCCAGCGTCATTTTGAGATTACGAAGCACCTCGCATACAATCCCTGCTCCATAAAATAACCCCGATAAAGCATTAACACCCTCTAACGGGGGAGACAACATCAGTGAAGATACCTCGACACTTCTAAAAATGGCGCTTTGCCGAGAACAGCAGATTCACTAGGCCTCGGGTCTGCCGCAGTGTTAGACAAGGCTAGAATTACAAAGTCGGCTAACGGTCGTATGAGAGCGTATATGTAAACACCGACTCGAGAAGGTCGAGATCTATTTGTGGGCAGTCTCATGAATCATCCCGCACTCTTGAGCGGCATCGCATTCACTCCGCAGGTCTACATTTCCCAGAGTTCTATATATATTCAATACATCTTCATCGGCCTAAGTAGAGGCCTCGTAGATTTTAAGTTCAAACAACCTCAGTCTATCTTCGTGACTACCAAAGCGTATGATAAGCTAACAAAGAAATACGCCTGCTGGCTCCAAGCCAAGGCACGTTCATGACAAGCCTTGGGGAGTACTCGAGGAGATATTGGAGAACTTCCGTTATCTTCACAATAAGTAGTCCGAGTTTCTGCGCTTAGCTTCATAATTCTGGTTGTTTATAATCAGTCTTGCGCCTGTGCTCACCATCACATTTCTTTCCCCCGCTCATCGGTTTGCTCAAGGTACTCATAACCGAGGGCCCGGGACTGACATAATAACATCTTCGGACATTTCCACTCATTAGAACTTATAAAGCCCAACCCAACCTTTCCTCAAGGCCAAGGCCCTTGGGAGTAAGATCGACCATGCTCCCAGGAGTCGGCAGTTCCCCCATGGGCTTTACATCTTGCTCGGCATTAGTTGAGAGCTTGGTACATCCGCGAGAGTTACACTAGACTTACTCCCCGGACTAAGTCCTGAGAACGCGACCTAGTGGAAGGTTAACGAGTATGTTGCTGTGAATAACACCGAGACATGTTTCTAGCACCTACGCCATCATTAGCGAGGCCCGCCTCCGCACTCAATCGGGTGTCATGGGGACTGTAGCCGATCAGGCGTGTGCAGAATTTGAGCGTACACGCTCCTGTGGGTATATATGCAGTAGTAATCACTATTAAGCACTGGTAAAGGCGGAAACTTGGATGAAGTCTCCTAATTACTTGCTCGCATAGTCGTAGACGCAGAAGAAGACCTAGCTATGCTTTAAGGTTCCCTTCTCCGCACTTTCCCAAGGGTAGTTCTCCTGGGTTATGTTGTGCCTAGTGCGGGTCGTATGCGTGTCACCCTCTCTGAACACTTTTATTGATCGACTTCTATCATGATAAAAAGCTTCAGAGTCAAAATGCCGACGTTGGCCATTCCAGAAAACTGGACCTGAATTGCGTCTGCGAACGGGAATATCTACGTGGATGCGGCGAGTCAGAACATCGCGAGGTTTTGGGAGTTGTCTATCACTGATTGTCGATCTTGTCTTTCTTCTCATGGCGTTGTGCTTCCATTCTCACTCCAAAGTCCAGACTGAGAGAGGTGCTCTGGAACCTAATCGACCCGGTTCATCAATAGTTGAACAGTATGAAGCAGATAATAGCGGGTCATTTACAAGAAGTTGGTCGAGAGCTGTTGCCGGTGTTATCATTAACAAGACTGAGTTTCCTCCTTTGACCCCCAGTGCCTCGATCGAAGCCATTGATGATGGTCCCGAGAATCAAAAACAAATAGTAATAATATAGATGAGTTTTCAGTTAGAGATGAGTTGAAAACTATATTCTAACATGCTACTCGTCAGAAAAGCAGAAGAACTGGCACATGTTAGTGCTTGCAAGAGCTGGTTCGGTTCGGGTCTCTCTTTATTTCGCCATGACCTTCCCGTTGTGAGTTCTACTATGACATTTCCACGCCACTCGTTGACAGCTCTTAGATCTTATTGGTAAGAGCAGGATAAAGTAGGTGGACAGGTAACGGGATGTGCACTGGTACCCCGAACATTGCTGGCATCCATTCTGCCCCGGGCCAACAGATGAATGGCGCAATAGGTATAAACCCAGGGCTCTACTCTATGCTCGGATTCTTAGGCACACATAGGGATCATAAGCGTAGGATCTAGGGACACATTTATATGCCAACCCTCGCTTATGCCAATGAACTACTCTGGAGATACCACCATAGAGTTGAAATGTGTTGCATTCCTCCTCCAAGACCATTCCCGCCAACGTGGAATTGGGACTCGGACAATGGAGGGATTTCCCTGTCAGGACACCAACTTTTAACCTATTTATAGTTCAGGCACGAACCATACTTGCAGATACATATCTGAACGCATGTATTGGCCTCGAATAGATAATTTTAAACCCCTGGGTAGTGATTTTCTCAAACTGGAGGGAGCATGTAGAGATGAAATGTCCCTTTCGTCCCGTGCGGAATTAAACTTTTAGCTAAACTGAAGTTGCAGGCTGGAAATGGTCTGTCTGTGGTTTATCCGGGATGATGTGAGAAAGAGCGGATCAACCGATGGCGAAAAAGGCATGGATATATACAAATAGCTAATGCTAATATTGGAATTAACCAGATTGGCCCGATTCATCAGGGACAGACATCCAGCCATTAGAGTTAGAGGCGAGGGCGGGACATATATTAGTATTGAATGTGGTGGCTATTTATGGTGCTTCTTACATTGAAGGTTCTGATAAGTGAGGTCGTCGCTCAATTCTAACAAAGGGTATTAGGGTGACAGTAGTGTCTCCGATCTGGCCAAGTTGGAAGAGAATCTTGAAGTTGGTCCTCCACACAACACTTCTGTCGTCCGAAGGGATTTCCGCTCGCTCCCTGTTTCCAGAACCGAACACGGCTGAGATCTCCGTATTAAATAGATCTTGCGACGCAATGGCCTGTACTTGACTCCGACTGGCGCGCAAGCAGCCCAGCGGCATTGCGAACGCTGGCTCGGGACAGATCGAATCGCGTCAATGGAGGGAGTGGATGCTAAAATAGGAACAAGAAAACGATTTAACCTCGGTCATCACCTACATGAGCCGGGCATAGTAAACTCGTACCAGGTTACTGGCACTATCAACGCTTAATATACGCCCTGCAGGGGACTGTCGGCTTGTCTTGATCGATGGCACTCGCCATTTTTCTGCGTGGATGCCAGCGAATGTTGGCTATTTAAGTATCCGGGTCAGTCGCTCGACGACGGGGGGACTTGCAAGGTTCATCTGACTTTGACGTTTCTCTGTTCTCCATAATCGATTGATACCCTTCGTTTTGACTCCCGTGCTACGTATTACCGACCTACTAGGTCGTTTACCCTTCCCTCGCTTGAGAGAACAAGTCACGTATCAGCCTCCAACACACGCAAACACGCCTCGCCATCATGGCCAAATTCTTCAAGCTATCTTTCCTTGCCACCCTTTTAGCGTGGGCACCAACTCAGACCATAGCTCAGGGTATCCGAGGCACGGCGACATTTACCGGCCATGACCATACGGGCGGGACCTGCTCACTCGCCAACTACACACTCCCGGCCGGCATCTCAGGAACGGGAATTGGGCCTTCGAATTGGGCTCAGGCCGGGAAGTGCGGATCGTGTATCCAGGTCGATGGACCGCGAGGGAGCACCAAGGTCATGGTATGTATCGGGTTCCTCGTTTATTTCCGGCGTAAGGGAGAGAGGATTAACCGGGCGCGTGCCTATCGGAAACAGATCGTGGACAGCTGCCCATCCTGCCTCGAGAACCGCCTAAATCTTTTCGATGATGCGTTCAAGCAAATCGCGGACCCTGTCGATGGTATCGTCGATGTAACGTTCGATGTAGTCTCCTGTGGCCTCAACAGCCCTTTAATAGTTCGGAGCAAGATCGGAACCTCGCGGTGGTTGTAAGTTATATATCCAACATCCAAGTGACTGTTCGACTCTCTCTAACGGTGGTCTGTTCAGCTTCTCGTTGCAAGTGTTGAACTGCAACTACCCCATCACCGATCTAGAAGTCAGCATCGACGGCGCGCAGACGTGGGAGTCGACGGTCCGACAGGAGTATAACTACTTCGAGAGAGATGATAAGACCGGCTTCGGGAAGGACGAGGTGATTGTAAGGGTGTCGTGCGCAAATGGGAACCAGGTGATCATTCCGAACGTAACGATGGACGAGAGGGAGATTCTGGCACCGGTGAACTGTTAATCGGAGGAAGAAAGCTCTGGAGGAGTGGCAATGTTGGTTGAATATCCATTAATTACGCTAATGCACACCTTCTCATGACCAGCTTTGGTGGTCTCGACTCTCGAGGAATTCATAGTCGAAGTGAACTACCAACACCGCGTGTTCAATGCTGTCTATCACTGGAGGGCGAATTGTCGTCCATCGCCCACGTCGGAAGGACAAGAGGTTCGTTCTGTGAGATATGGCCAAGTCTCATCCCACCCTCTTCTTGGGTCGCCTCTCATCGCCGAAGTAGCAACGGGAGGCTCGCGACGCGTCCACGCCGATGATGGCAATGCCAAGCCCGACGTGACAATGCATCTTGGCAAATTGTACTTTTGTATGGATCCAATCTTCGCATAAGAGGGTGTCGGAATGAAAGAAGGAAGGCTTGGTCCAGGACTCCATGTAAAACACCCGGCGGTTGGGGTTGTAGTCTTGCACGTGTCGTCGGGCGTCAGGGTAATATGTCAGTGGACGCGGCCAAAACTCTTCGAGTCGCTCGGCAAACACCTCGACTCAGAACGGCGATATCTTATTCGTTCCTAGTTGAAGGGGCGTTCGCCGGGTCAACAATTGCGGCTCTATGCCCGGTCACGTTGCGACAGCAGGGGTGGAGAGAAGAGTCGAGACAAAAGTGTTTAATGAAAGTGCTTGAGATCTTCATCCGTGCCCTCCGAGCCAAAAAGAGAACAAAGCGAGTTCAGATTTCACCTTGAAATGGAGACACAAGGCTAAAAAGTTCTTGTATCAAAATAGGACACTTGTCGGGTACATCCGAGGCCCCGAAGAGCATTTGACAACAAAAAATTACACACAGAGATAAGGCCCTTGTCGACTTTTTCTTGGCATGCTACCGAGGAAGAAAGACCGGATCAGCGTCTAAAGATAGAAAGGTGATCTCCAAGAGCATTGCGAAGATCCAATTGATAGATAATGCGGCGATCTTGACATACAAAGCAAGAGCTGTTCATCGAGGTCGTGAAAGCGAGCCTCCAAGGGAATTCCAGATTTGATGCATCATGTTCCACAGACGATAACCTTCTTCTAATTCGAAGAAAATTAAGGTTGACGGGAGGTAAGGTTATTTCCCCGTTGACTAGCATCATCGAACTCACCCCTGGGATGTCACAGCTGCATCCTGAATAGGCTTCAGCAGGAACACAGCGAGGTCGAAGCGCAGGTCATCCTGTCGCAGCTATCAATCATATCAATCAATCAGGATGAGGGAAGAGAACAAAAAATAGCAGCGGTGCTGGCGGGCGTAAAACTTCACAGCCACACACCGAAATGCTTGTTGTCATTGGTCTCAGCGCCTTGTGCTGTTTCACCCCTTTGTTTCGGATCCCGCCCTCGTCACCAAGCCTGGGCGTTCGGCCCAGACGCGAGCCCTGACAATTTTCCGGGGACCTGTGACCTTTGGAACTCTGCAGAACCAGTCCCGCTGCTTCGCTCGATCTGCATATGGACATCCGCATTGATCCCACAAACAAAGCTGTGGGACCGCACCCGGGCGCTGGTTCGTCGCGCTGGCCGCCCCGCGACTCGAAGGACCGAGACGGCGCTACTCCTTCACATACTTCATGATAAGCCCCTTTCCCCTTTCTCCTTGACCCCGGTGCTCCACCGGGCGGGGGGTGCCACAGTGTCTATCCTATGATCGCTTAGGATTTTCCACAATGTCTGTGTTGTAGCTATTTTTGGGGCGGCCCATGAGAAGAACTGTTCTCGTGGGAATCTAAGCTCTGCGGAGAGCATCAGTGCATCCATCCTCCGCGCCTCGGCATATATTTTAGCCACCACCCTAAAATCGTGGTTGAGCTTAAAATCATCTATTCTCACTTTTCTTTGCCTCATCTTTTGCTTTCTTGCATCCCCCATTTTTTTTCCCTTCCAAGTCTGTTTGTCGTTGGAGGCGTTCTTTCTGGCCGGTCCAAAACTCTATTCTTCTTTGTGTGAATCTTTTTTCTCTCTTGGCCCGGTGCCCTTTGATTTTTTTTTCTTCCCTTCCCTTTTCCTAAATAACTGGCGGTGCTATCTATACGCACAACCTCTTCTCTCGCGCCGGTTGCCAAGTTCCTCTCAGCCCTATCCCACGTTTGCCTTTTAAGTCTCTAGCCAAGGATCGCCAAGATGTACTCTTCGCTAGCTACCCTCGCGTGGGCCGTCTTCTCGGCATCCCATGCCATGGCCTCGTGCGCCCATGGGACTCATCTCCACCGCCGCGCGGAGGGCGCCGTTGAGGTCAGCAACTTTGGATATATTGGTCTGACTGTACGTATTACATATATCCCAAGACATACCCAAGACTGGGCCAGGGCAAACCTCTAACAACAGCACACAGGGCCCTACCAACTGGGTCGCCATCGATTCTGCCAATATCTTGTGCGCCACTGGTACCCGCCAGTCCCCCATCGACATGACCGAGGGCCAATTCCAGCTCGTCCCCGCCAGCGCTATCGGTCTTCAAATCCCCGACTTCACCGAAGGCACCGAGTTCGAAAACCTCGGCACCACGGTCGAGGTCGTCGCCAAGGGTGGTACCATGGCCATCAACGGTGCCCAGTTCAATCTCCAGCAGTTCCACTTCCATCTTCCCAGCGAGCACCTCGACAACGGTACAAGCCGCGCAATGGAAATGCACATGGTCTGGGAGTCGGCTCAGGGTCAGATTGCCGTCATCGGTGTCTATATCGATGTCGAGAACGCCAACGGTGGTGGTGCCGCTGCTGCTCCCCCTGCTGCTAACGAGACCGCCGCCGCCGCCGAGAAGCGCTCTGCTAAGATGGACGCTCGATACAAGCGGGATGCTGAGCGCAAGGTCGCCAAGCGTGCTACGACTACTCTCCTCGAGACCGTTTTCTCCTCTGTTGGTTCTATTACTCAACCCGGTACCAAGACCGAGACCCAACCTCTTGTCATGTCCGAGATCGTCGACATTATCAACGCTGGTGATCTTCAAAAGTGAGTTTGTGTTGTCTACTTGAGGGAGAAAAAACCAGCCAGCGCTTGATATGCTAACATCACTTCAGCTATTCCGGCTCTCTCACTACTCCCCCCTGTAGCGAAGGCGTCACCTGGTTTGTCTCGACCCAGAGTCTCCAGGTCTCCGCCGAAAGCTTCGGAAAGGTCCGCGACGTCATCGGCTTCAACGCCCGGTTCCCCCAGAACTCCCTCGGTCAACCCAACCTTCTTGCCGTCAACGGCGCCATGATGGCCAGCCCTCAAGTGCAGCTCGCCGCTCTCCGCCAGACCCTCGGCGGACGTGCCGGATTCCAATGAAGGAGCTGTAGAGAAAGAAAAACCAAGAAAGTTGCAGAATATGGCGTGTACTCTGTGAAGTAATGTTTACGATGACGGAGGATTGTATTCGTGCGAAGCCTGGGGCAACCACTTCCTCTCCCTAATTCTCTTCATCTACTCTTCCCCCTCCACTGCATAATAAAAAATAACAAAAAAAAGTATAAAAAAGGAAAAAAACCTTGTATACTACTTGGCGTCGTTTCGGCGACTTCTCTGAGATATTTCGCAGTGGTTTTGGGATGTATATTAGACTTTTGTATTATCAGCGCATAAGCATTAAGGGAACTAGAATAGCATTAAGGACAAGGCGAGCAGCATTTCATAGCAGTCAGATATTCGGTGATTCTACCAACGAGTCGATCATATTAGTGTGTATCAAAGTTCATTAGTAGTGAAGCCGGGTTGTAGAATTGAAGGAACTAGAATGGAATACCGAGGTAGTTCTGGCAATGTCCCACAAATTCGGTGCTTCATCTGTCGAGGACATAAAACGCCAAGACTTAAACCGCACAGGCTAGACGCTTCAGGACCAAAGTGAATACCCCAGGTTCGAAAGTATCATGTATCGTTGTCTGTGTCTGGAGAAGACCGCTTTCGCATTCTTGTCCGAGGTAAATTAGCGTCCAGTTGCCATTTTTGGTGAAACGATGATCGACAAGCATTACCATCTAGGACAAGGCTCCCCAGATAATTTCGAGACGGAAATTCTTATCTCCAGCCTATGGCGATTCAGCCAGGACATCTTATTGCCATTGACAGAATAATACGCTCTCAATCCCTAGACACAAACAGCTGAAACATGAAGACTAAAGATTACTTCAGACAGTTCTAAGTTTTCCAATACCCTTCACTTCCCTGCTGGAGTGATCTAATTATAGTTCAACCAAGGGGAGAATATTATCACCTACATTCGCGGTGGCAGAGCAATGACAGGTCCATCATGTATCGCCTTTGCCTCATGGAGAATCTCTCTGCCCCATACAGAAAGCAAGCCTGGCTGTCCATTCTGTTACTCTGGGAGTGTTGTGCTATCCAATGCAGTGTCCTTTAGACCATATGACAAATGTTCATTAGTTGGGCGTAAGAAACGCTCACATCTCTTCGACGGCTCATGTCTCCTCACATTGCAGTCATAATACTGCCTATACAACCACTCCCGGACTCACGAGCAGGAGGTGTGACGCTAATTCGAGTGTCAGGCGGGCGAGATTCATCGACCAACTTGAGTCCCCGAGCCGTCCAGTTCATCCACGTCTCCGAGTGTTCGAGGAAAGGCAATACAATTATAATAAACCACATATACAAAAGGTGCTTAGAGCATTTTACAGTACTGATAAGCACTTCCATCTCATGAATGCTTCTCAAATTACCCGACTACTGAATGCCTGTTAGCGTTTCAGGCTCGGCTCTCTACTCATTTCACGCATACAGCGGTCCTGAATCTGGGGATCTAGAATGATGGCATCTCGGAGAGGCGCTTCCCAAGTCCTCGAAGGTTCATAGAATCATCGTACGTGTCCTCTTCACCTTTCACCGGCCAGCCTCCAGCCTCCATTCCTCAACTGGAGATCACTCGAATCTAACACTCTTCTTAATCAAATACTATTGGAGGACATTAGCTTTAACAATAACAAATCTAGCCATTCTGCCGATTACGTTCTTTAGTTGACCCGCCGCTTCCTCGCCAGGTGCCTCGAAACCTTACCATGATATCTACGTCCTTAACCAAGAACGTCCAATACTACCCACTACCCTGATACCCGAAGAAAAGCCTCTCGATTGTGGAAAAGACTTGCGAGGGAAATTATACACATGTTTCAGTGAAATGGCAACGACGTAAAGAGAATGCGTGGTCGTCGTCTGCGCGTCCTTCGTCCTACCTAGGTACCGCTATTATCAAACTAGCCGGTGATCTTTAATAACATGATGATGTTGCAAACATCACAGATGCTCCAGGTTCTGGTTAATCTACTCTAATTCTCAAACCGGTAGGCCTAGTGTCTCTTGGAAAGCGCAGTTCTGGAATCCTAAATCCCCCCCCCAGCGACGACTTTACTTGGAGAACGCTGGTCGTAGCTTTCCTTCAGAGGAATTTCATTGCCAATTGTCTTCCACCAAGGTTCAGATACATTTTTCACCTTCATATTCGACTTCGTGGACAAGGCCTCGGATGCGGAGGTAAACCCGCCGCGTTTCAACCGCACTCCACCACCTCATCTTCTACTATATGTTCACAACATGTCATTTGGGAATGAGGAAAACCTATCCCGGCATTCACATAACTAGGCCTTGGGGAAACGTATCAGTGACGCAGAACCAGTTTAATGGCGGCACCTGAGGAGTATATCGTTCAGTTTTCGTAGCCAAGCCTTAAGCCAGGTGCCGCCACACTGAGCTTCACGAAGTCGGGAATGACAGGATGAAAACTGACGCGAAGGGGCCAAGATTATTGTAGCTCTTCGGGGCCTCGGCAGCTTAGAATAACGCAATGAAACACTTCTCGATACAAAATGTAGTTCTTAGAGACCCGAGGCAATGATAGTATCACTCTTTGGAAAGAAGAACTTCATTGACCTATGCTTTCAAGTTTTGCTTTTTTTTTTAGCCTGGGATAATAGCCCATGCATCCATCTAGAACAGTTCATCGTATAAAAAAAAGGCACGAGAGGTCGTCGGTGGTATCTAAGGAACCTGCGGCGTTGCCGGGCCATCCCAAGCAACTGCCTCGATGTCGGGTTCGTTTAAACGTGGAACGGGTCGATTATGATCGTTTCAAAAGTGAAATACCTTTCGGCTGATGTGCTGGAAACATCCCGGCAGTCGATAGAGTAGTGATGGGGTGAGATGCGTCGAGCGGGCGTAAGAATATGGTAGTGTTGTGAGTTCGGATCCGCAGCACTCGTCATATGGCTGCGGGAACACAGATGCTTGGAAGCCGGAAAAAGCAGGGATCCCGATCTCTTCCTTCCCCTCCACAAAACAAAGCACATAGTAGTACCAAGGCTATCCCGTCATCGACGCGTCCTTATCCTTTTCATCTGCTGCGCGTACCCATAGCACGTTATTGCATCTGTATCCCCAGGATCAGTTTCACGTCATATGCCTTCCCAAATGATTAAAATCAACCCACCTGATGAGAACCGAGCCTAGCGTACCCGTCGACTTGTCGGAAATGTACTCCTCCGCACCATCCAACTGCAGATTCATGTAGCTGTCTACTGACACAAGGGTGCCCTTGTATTCCGTCTCACCCCACTTTAGACGCACGAAGATGGGCTTATTGATGAGGCCTTGCAGCATAGGCCGAGGGTTGACGGGGGCGAAACTCATTTTGACGGATTTTGTGGCGGATGTGGTGAGGATTTGAAGATGGTTGAATGAGCTTGAGATTTTGATGCCCGCGCACGAGGTCATCGCCCAAGTTTAGCTTTGGTGTGGCTGGTGTCGATGTCAATCACGTGACTATTTTCACTTTGGTTGTGCCACGATTGCTTCTCCACTCGCGTGGCGGTGCATCTCCTGCCATCGAGGTCGCCATTGTCCAATCAAAACTCAGTCCCGAATTAGGTTGAAGAGGCCAGCTCAGTGAGAGGAAGGAGCATCAATTGTCATCCTCCACTGATACCTCCACTGCTGTTAATTTTCAATGGCTATGAAATAGAAGAAATACTAAGTAGCTCAAGGTAATACGCGCCTTGGGGTAGTCGAACAAGTCCTACGGATTTCTAACATTTTGGAGGAGACTTTTCGGACATGAATGAACTCTACTCATCGTTTTCACTAGAAATTAGATTCCTCATTACTACCTCGAGTCTCGTACCAGAAACATGGGGAGCCATCCGCTCTCCCTTCTTTTTCTCCTGTGCCTTCACCAGACATGGTATACCTCCAGCAAACATGCCTGATCTGGTGTCTAGAGCAAGGAAACGGAAATAGGAAGTAAACATGACAAAATATGTAACAGGGAAAGAAAACGGCGGGATGAGAGAGAGGAGATAGAGCCGGGAAGGGAGCCGTCTGGGTGCAGTGTGCACATAAAGTACCCGTCAACGGTTACGGCAGCAATTGTGCATCTCGGGCAGAATTGGCTGGCATGAGATGGGGCGGCTCATCACTCCTCGATGAAAGCGGAAGTGAAAACAAAAGAAAGAAACAAAAGGCAGGGAACACGAACGGAAACAAACGAGGAGTAGAGTTGGAAAGAATGGAGAAGAAACAGACTAGTTGTATAGATTGCGGCAAGAAAACAACAGTATTTGACAAGAACAAAGATGGTACGGTTTTCTCTGAATACCCCTTTCCTCGAGCTGTTTCCGATCAATGGGGGAAGCGAGGCAGTAGGCCACCGGAAAGACAATCTTCTAAGGGTCCTTGCACTCGCCCCACTCCTCTTGACATCCAACAGGACGTAAACAGTTCAGATCCCCGTCACCGCAAAAACCGTATCTTGAGCAACAGTTTCCGTAGGTTGAGCCGATGCAGGTTACACCAAGGTTACCACCGCATTGGCCATCAGTGCTGACAGGCAGGCCGGGGTTAGCAGGTGGCTGGGCAGGAGGAGGAGTTGGGGGGGCTTCTGGAGTCTCTGGGGTGGCGGGGGCTTCGGGGGTTTCGGGGGTTTGAGGAGTCTCTGGGGTTGCGGGAGTCTCTGGGGTTCCCGGGGTTGCCGGGGTTTCTGGGGGTTCGGGAGTCTCACCACCGCCCTCACACGTGCCGAACCTGGATTGGCATCCAGTACCGCAGTAATCGGCGCTGGTACCGCAATAAAAGAACTGGGAGCAGCATCCACCGAAGGTCGAGCCGGTGCAGGTGGTCGTGTTGCCGCACATGCCGTTGGTGGTAACGGTCAGTTGCGTGGCGGGAGGCTGCGCGGGAGGTTCAGCGGGGGGCTGAGCAGGGGGCTGAGCAGGAGGTTCAGCGGGAGGGGTGCCCGGCGTCTCAGGAGGCTGCGCGGGAGTCTCGGGAGGCGTAGCAGGAGGAGCCGGCTCGGCGGGAGCATCGCCGCAGCGGCCAAACTCAGGCTGGCACTTCGCGATCTCCGAACAGAAGATATCGCCGTCACCGCAAAATCCGAACTGGCTACAACAGAGGTTGTTGGGGCACTTGGCTCCACCGCCGCTGGCACCGCACTCGGCAGCTCCCTGTCGCTTCGCAAGGCCCATGTGGTATTCATACAGCTGGCGTTCGGAGAGCAGGTGGTGTCCTGCGAGGAAGCCGGCGCCGTTGTGGACGGAGATGGCCGAGACGGTGGAGAAGCCAAGGGAGGCCACGGCGGCCAGAGAGAGCGAAGTCCACCTCATTGCAGCGAGTCGTTTGAGTCGAGTCGAGACGAGACGCGTCTTGGATCGATTTTGGGCCCCGAGTCTATTCTCACACACACACACAGACGCACCGAGAGACGCGAAGGGTGGGTGAACGCAAGACTTTAAAACGAACTATTCACAAGAGCTGGTCACGTAAGAAAAAAGGAAAAAGAAAAAGGGAAAAGAGATGGGTGAAGGGAAGGGGGAAGGACGGAAGTGGGAAAGCCTTTCGGCGACTAACACTGTAACACTGCTAGATGAGTAAAAGAGAGACGGGCAGGTCCAGATGCACAGCTTGAAGAAGAGGGAAAAAAAGCTTCCTGCACGCCAGATATAATGTCATGTAGGGGTTTTCTAGCCCGAGGGTAGGAGCCACGTCGGGTAATAAGGACTAGAACGGACGAGCCGCGTGAGTGGCGACCGAGAGGGGAGAGAACGAGGAAGGAAGGGAAAGCTTCTTTCTCACTCTTCCTGTCTCTCCGATACTAAGGCCGTCGGAACATGATATGACGTACCCGTAAGTGAAATGTTCGGGACATTAAACTATAAATGTCGGCTCATTTGGCCGCAAACAGGGTGCTTGTCTCGGTGGCATATCTTTTCATATGGACGCGCCATCGCTTCATTGTTCCACCGGACATCGGCGGCGGCTTGCCCAGTGCTGAGTAGTATATAATGCGCCATATTGTTCCCATTCAGGTAGATTGAAAGGCTATTGGGGCTGGTAGGTAGAGGTTGTAGGAGCCAGAGATCGTATAAGCCAGATTGGCAGCAGCCGTGGGAACGAGGAACGAGCGGTCGTCCGCAAAAGGAAAGCCCGTCTCGAGTTGAAAAGCCACACAAGGCCTAGTATTGATTGCTTATATATTGCGATGGGGAGGATGTGGTATCGAGAATCGACGTTCTAGTCAATATCTCGAAGCGGCTAAATATCCCATGGGCCATCTAGCCGGGAATGGGAGCTTGGCAGAGAAATGCCGTTCATATCTTTTCGGAGTGGAGCATCCGTGAGTGAGCTTTCCGGCAGATGGAACGACCGACCGAGCAGCGGAACGAGGACATTGTGGCCTGTGAATGGGGTAAAAGAGAAAGAAGAAGAAGAAGAAGAAAAAATAATCCGTAGTGATGGATGGGGTTGTGCCGTTGATAAGTTTTGAATTGAAAATCATCTATCGATCAAAGCTTAAAACGCTTGATCAATTGGGATATTGACAGCTTCCTGGTCGTATCGAGCAAAACAGGCCCTCGCTTGTTCCAAAGAGAGTCAACTTCAGCATCACGTAAACATTGAAGCAATTGGCAAGGTTGCCCATTGCGGAAATGGCATTACCTAGGTTCCGCTCCGGTCAGAGCTTCAATGTAAAAACGGTATTGACACGTCTTGGCTCATTGCTCGTCGAAGCAGGCCGGTGCCTTGCAGGAACGGGGCAAATAGCCGAACCTCTAGAAGGCCCATAGGCTATGGTCTGGCCCGTCGATTGATTGGCCACCTCTCAACGAACCATTTGATGCTATGCTTGCACCGCACCATTATTGATTTCCCGATGCGAGTTCTGAGTCGGGATGTCGAGAATGTAAGGTGGAGACGGAGTCGGGGGTACGAGGCGAGATGGCGAAGATAGCAAAGATAAGCCAAGGCCGTCGGAGGTCTAAATGTACTTTACTGTTACGGAAAATACGGAGAAAAGATGGGATACCCATAGGGGATCGGATTGAGTGTTAACTGGTGAAACTGGAAAATGTTCCTCGTCCTGGGGAAGATCTGAGGAGTGTGGGGTTAGGCAGAGTCGAAGTTCGAGATCGAGATCAACGCTCTTTCTTCGGGTCCGTCGCTGCATGGTGCTCCTCCCCCGAACTTCCTCTCCTTGCTACGCTGAATCATCCGCTGTCACGTTATTTTGCCCTCACCAAGTACCGCTAAAGCCTGGACCTACCTCGTTTGTATCTGTATCATTATATCATCACCACCACCATCAATTGATCCGTGAGGGGCAGCAATAATAACACAGCCCAAGAGGGAAATGGTGGGCACACTCTCTTCATCGGCTGTATCTTAGCGGCATCAAGTCCCACGCTGCATGAGAAATGAGATGGAAGCATTCCATTTTGCGGGTAAGCTTCCTGTTGGGATCCGTCCAAGGATGACCCTTCTCCGCAGGCACAGCTCCCGCCCACCCTATCTACGGAGCCCTGATCCTTCGTTCCACTACTGCTCCGCACTACACAGCCCAGCCTCCGCACTCTGCCGATGAACCGAGAGATCGACAAATCGATCCTCGCCCCCAACCCCAGCTCCTGCCTATCCCGGCAAGCTGGCCAACGGACGACAAGCCTTGTTTTCGTCTATTTATGTTCGGAGTGTTGCATCTAGTTTTCCTCTTATAAGCATTCTGGGGTGCTCTCAGGTAGCCTCAGTGAGCGCCTTGGGATACCGATATGCTCATGGACTCCCTTGCTTGCTGGAGATGGCCCACCGTAGTATGGTTGGCAGCCATCCGCTCAGGAGTCCTTACGAGTTAAATTTTGGAATATGCGATACCCAGCCGGTGCTTTCAGTAGCCTGGCATTTCCAGGTGACTTGAGTAGTGGTACCCTTTGTCGAATAGTGACCGCCGCCCCTTGGAAGATGGTATGAACCCCAAGCGAGAGAAGAGCGGGGAAGCAACTTCCAGAAACCCCAAGGCGGCCTCGCGTAGGAGTCAGCTCTCCATGTAGATTCGGTAATATGCACGTTTTCTGGTCGCCCCGTAGGCCGCATACTGTAATATCCTGCGAGATAAGACAACCTTCAAGCACCTCGGTCTCGCGTAGCTAACGACCCAGAGATCTGGATTCAGCGGCCACGAGTGATCTGGCGTACACAGCGGCATCTTACTGGATAGTGACTCAATACATACATGTGGGAGAATGAGGCCGTTCGAGTTCCATTACGTGTGCCGACTCTGGAGTTTCTCTTGAGGAGGTCGGCAGGTCAGTACCTCATCCCTAGTACATAGTAACTACGACTGAAAGCATGGAATGGAAGTCGTATCTTAGATATCTGAGAGTAGACCCTGTTCAATTCTAGAATGCTCAACACATTTCAAGAGGCACCGTCGAGAATTTCGTTAGGGACTTTATACCACCAGACGATCCAACAGTAGTTACAACCTCCCCATGTATATCTACCCTCTCGACATCTGCAAGACTCGAAGAACTTCGATATTCTACCAACCGGCTGGCCACCGTAACACTGTACGGCATTAAGTTGCGCCCCATATGGTTCCGTAAATAGCCAATCCCCAAGGCATTCTTACAGACAATCTCCTTCTGTGGTTACCGAATCACAGGTAATTACCCAAGCCGGCTTCTATTCTCGGGCACCCTTATTCTAGTACTATTTCTCTTTGGTCTTTTCGTGCGAACTGTATAGTGACTTCCTTAGACAGCTGGCGATACATCTAACTACTCAATATTATATATATCTATCCTCCCTTCATCCAAGCATACTGCACACTCTTGCTCTTTAAAATACACCTCGCGAATAAAAATGCTGTCAATCGAAAAACTCTTATCGAAATTGAGGTCAAAAGAGAGGCTATCACACTCACATGTAGGATTTGGGCTGCTGGGGTTGAGATACATATCCGAAGATGTACGCAACTCGGTGGAAATAATCACCTGTCCCCAGTTGCTGGACTCTGTTCCACAAGATCAGCAGGGCGTTTTCTTATGATAGTCCTTGAGATAGCATAGATAGGTTTTGGGGGGTCTCGAAGATATTGTTATTCGACATTTCTAGCATGTGTTATCAAGATCGTCGAAGCCGCTTCGATCTCGATAGATTCGGTTGGCTCTCGAGTATAGGCGTGCGTAAGTATCCCTCGGACAAGCCGAGTTAAGTTAGCCCTAGAAAGCTAGGAATTCCTTTTGAACCTTCACTAACACAGCTATGAATATGTTTTCGCTCGAGATAGAAACAATGTCTAATAAGAAGTTAGTCAAATCTCAGTACATCGCATCTCAATCGTTCCTAAGATGATACTTCGCAACCAGGCATACTGACATACGAAGGCTAAAGTACTCTCTACTTTTCGATATGCGCTTTGACATAGTATCTTCTTTCTTCTTCAAGGTCATTCAAGTATTAGCACAAAGTTTAGTAGTCGATTCTATGCTTTCGTTTACCCCGTAATCATCCCAATACAGTTCTTTGCGTTGTTAGGTCTGATTCCAAGGGACTGGGGTCAACTCTTGGTCTATCAGTACGTCTCACAAACCTCTACGAAAATTCCGTTTGATATCTTCCTTGCGTTGGAAGTCTCTTTGTGTGTACCTACTATTCTTTTCCAGTCGATTCACTGATCCGACGATTGATGTTCCCATAAGAGGCATTGAGCGGCTGCTTGAGGATGGCCATCGGGCCACCCATTCCAGATCCATTTCTTGTTTTTGTATGTGAGTTGCGCCAGGCTGCGCTGGGCCATCTCACTACAAATCAGGGAGGTTCCTCAATGAAGTTCGGGACACTAGGCCTCGGTGACAGCTTCTTTACCTGTCATACACGAAGGGCCCTCTTCTTCGGGTACGACTCAACGGATGTAGGCCGTTTCCGCTCCTGTACGCTTATAACATAGACCTGGTCAGAGTCCATCGCTATGACGCCCAAGGTCCTAGAACTCCGGAGCATGTTGTCCGGCTGGGGACCTCCATGTTCTATACCATCAACCTTGATATCATATCGCCGTAACCTGCCACGTTAACTCTCCCAAAGAACATGAGAAAATTCTGGCGATACCCACATCGTTTGTTAAGTGATACTTCCTGGCCAGATCCATGGTGCCGAGGCATACCCGGATACGTCGGCGTTGTAAACAGATTGGACACCCTTCGCCAAAGCGTGTCGCCATAGTCACGCATCCTGGATTTGAATAGCGCCCACTGCGCCGTACATTCCGGCGGCCATTGAAGCATGCTTGTGTACAGAAATAGTATAGAGGAGGTCGGTGCGGAGCACTATGTGCCGACCATGACTGTATAGTGAGCGACATGCGATCCACGGATTGTCTAGTCCAGTTGACCTTGCTGGCTGCCTGGAGTGCTACTAGCTGTGTCTCTTCCCCCTGTGCCTGCCATCTCCATGTCGGGTTTGAGAGGGTGGGCGGCGGCCGACTATCCCTCCGGTTGTCATCACCATCCTTTGCTCTCCCGAAATCGGGCCGCTTTCCCTCAGGGTCCAAGCGTGTTTACTCATCAGCACCAACATCCATGGAGGTTTCTCTCCGGCGGTGTGAGTCTCAACACGTGGAGAAACCTCGACGCTTCCCCAGTGAGTTTCATTGGTCTCATGCATACAAAAAGCGGTGAGATGCTCGAAATAGATTCAAATATATAGATATTGGAGTCAACCGCGCAGGTTCGGCCCTTCCTCACATCCCCATCTGCGGGATGTAGGCAATAATTGGAAAATTGGGGATGCAGTGGTGAGTTGGCAAAATGAAGACACTTACTTCTTGAGGTCCCGCCCTCTCATGCAGAGTTGCTCTGTGGGTTCCGCGCTCCTGGGACTCGGATCCTCAACGACTGCATGGTGGGGAAAGCAGCTTTGGTTGTGAAGGAGGGTTCCCTTTTCCCTTCTGGGAAGCGTCCTTACGAAGTACTGGCAATAATACTCCCCTCCTCCTCACCTTCCTTTCTTAGTGTCACGGAATATCCTCTCCACTCGAGGTAGACCGCGATGGCCATGCAGAAATGCCATACCATATCAAGAAAGCCGCACATCCAGCAGGCAGGTTACGGGTTAAAAATACGGCTTTCACCCCTCCTAAGTCGAGACCATGAGGGAAGACACTGCACGCTTTGACCTCACCCGCCGCGGAACGGGCAAACTAGTGAATAAACCAGGCGAGATTGGCGAGAAAACAACGGGCGTGGGAGCACCATACACGGTGGACGACTGTACCAAAGTATTAGTAAAGTGGGATGGGAGAATCTTCAGCTCTCCTCGCTTCTTGGAACCTTCGGGGCTGTCTGTGCTCAGAAAACGTGGCCAGGCGGGTATGTGGATCATCGGAATCACGCACACTGCATTTCCGGCATGGCAAAAAGAAGTGTGTGTGTGCGATTCCGTTGAGGGACAATATTGCAGACGTGCAGATAATTCGTATGAAGGTGTAGACCTTTGGACCAATGAGACAGACCAATTGGACTTCAGCAACAGGCGTTGACCGATGAGTGCTGGAATTGTTTCGGGCTTGGGAGAACAAGGACACTCGGCTCCCGAGTCGTTGGACGAAGTCCTTATTGCAAGAGTACCATCCATTCACCGTTATAACATAAGAGAAATAGAGAGCCCGGTGAGAGGCAGCAGCCAGTATCGGATGTGGCACAGCCTGTAACGTTAAGTGAACGACCCCGACCTAGCGTCGTATCGACTGGTCAGCTAAGTATTATTGGCGGCAGGGGCTTCGGAACAGGGGCTTCTGAATTCTACCCCAAATGAATCGTCTGAAAAAAAAAATAAAAACAGAGCAGAAAATGTGGAAAAATAAGTGAGGAATAGGGTGGCAGAGAATTCGATTCCCAAGACGAATTGGTAGGTTCTCGATACTGGTAGGTCAAAGTAAACCTCATCGACCGCTTGCAAATTTAAGCTTAAACCAACTATTCATCTCGGGATCTTGAACAAGTATGGACTCGGACTAAACTTTAGCAGTGTGGGCCGAAGGCTAGCGAAAGTGCTAACACTACACTAAAGCTAATGGCATGGCATCTCCGGGGGCCGATACAACAACATTTGGGCTTGGCCAAACGTCTCGCCTGGCAGTACATCACCAGGATAAGCTCTGGTAGAGTGGTATTCAAGCATCAAGGTCGTCCCGTTTTGCCTGGCAATGCAAGAATCATGCTACTCCAATCTCCATGAGAACCTCTGCCATATTATTTCCCATCCAAGTGATCCGGAGAAGCAAGATGCGAACACGACGGAGAATATGACAAGTCATGTTCGAACACCCCCTGTTCGCCTCCCCAGCAAGTTTTTGAGGAGGAGAAATGATGGAGAAATAACCCAGCCTCGAGATCTCAATGCCATGCATGCTCGCAACGCCCGCGCCAGCGCTAACGTGGATTATATTTAATTCGAGGCTTCCGGTTCGCTGGACCAAACTTTACGCACATCCCCATGGACATGGTGCCAACCAGGCATTCAACACTTCAGCGCGACATCTCCGGTAGGGATGTATCGGGGATAGTACTATTTTGAGCGAGAGGTGATACCAACGACCGCGGTTTGATGCAACTTACGTACATGCATTGGTAGTTCTATGCATACTTCGTACTTTGTTCAAAATATTGGGATTGAACCGCACGGGTCGAGGCGAGGCGACTCGACCGCGTGGCATGGCTTCTCCTCCCTTGCACGCGCCCAGAGTCGGAATGATGCCCGCTTACGGAGCGTGGAGTACGAGGGAGGTCTAGTGTCATTGCACAGAACAGACGACACACCCTTCTCATTCTAAATGCCAATGCCGACGCCGATTTGAATCCTTGTTTCCGTACCTCATGGACGTTATTCTTGTTTGTGGCTTCCTAGGTGGGTAGATGGCGGCAAGATTTCCACTCGACTTGCGCAGCAGAGGGTTGCGTGCAAGTTGGCCAGCCAGGGCGGCCTCGTTTTCCTCTTGACAGCAGCTTGGGTGGCCAGCATGCACGAGGTGCACATATTGACATCTAGACTGGAGAGTTACACATGCGCATGCAAGAGCGCAACGGTTCTATCGACACACGGAATTCGTGCTAGTAGCCTAGCTAGCCAACCCCTCTCTACACTAGTTTGATGGTCTTACATTAGTTAAGGCCGGACGGGTTACTACTCTCGCAAACAAACACTCGGCGAAGGACGCCTAGCATCGTCAACTGAGGTCCGGTCAGGGTTGCCTGCGACGACCCCAGCGGCGTGGTCTCTTTTGGGGTAACACCGGGATGAGATGAGAAACTCTGGGGCTTGGCCCTAGCAACAGTGACAACGGTGTGATAGACGTCAATTGATCTGTCGATGCGACTTTAAGAGTGGAGATAGCTGTCAGACCGTTCGATGCACGCAGGCGAAATGCAAGCATGCTTCGTTCGTGATGATGGAGACCCCTCCCCTGTACCACCGTTCCGTTGAACTGAACGGGCGAGATTCGTAAGAGAAAGTGGCTAAGTATGGATATCCATGTTCCGGGGAGAAAGAAAATGCTACGAAGTACGAAATATTGCAACGTTGTCGAGTGATTGGAGACGGGGTATCGCATGTCGAGGCGCTGGCCAACCGAGGGAACAGGTACGAAGTGTTCGTGAAGCTAATACTGAGGCTAGGTTGGTAATTCCTGCGAGTGTCTGACTGCTTGCATGCATCAAAGGCAGAAATGTGTACAAGTACGAAGTAAACTAAGAGTCTGCAGGCCGAGGCATGCAAACTTATTGACTGCGATGTTGCTGTCTTGCCACGTCAATGACATGTCGTTGAATCGGAGGGACGCTTCCAGGACACTGGTACTCGGTACTCATGAACTTGAAGTGACAAATGGGGAAATAATGCAGGGCCAGTGAATATTAATACAAAGATCAATTGTGTCGTGCAGCATGGAGAAATTGTGCCTGGATGTGTGAATCTCTTACGAAGTAGACGGAAACGAGCATTGTGCCGATACAGGATGAGCTGGATCGACGTCGTATGTATTGATACATTGACACATCAATTCATTTGATCGATCTGACTGTCAAAGAGAAAGAGACGAGGAAAACTGATATTCAAACCAGCAGCCACTTTCAGAGCGAGAGTTAAGACTAAATTACCCCAGGAATTCAAGGGCGAACGAACCCCCACCTGTCCCGGGATTTTACTTCGGACTTTTCTCGAAGCGTCATGGACTGTTTGTTCCTAGTGGCGGCTTGCCAAGTCCACCAGAACGTTTGGTACAGCCAGTCCATGATTCGTGTTCTCGAGTGAGCACGGCCTGCGAATTCTGCAGAAAACTTGCGAAGTACGAAGCACAGCTTGCAGCAGCACGTTCCCGGCCAAAAAAGAAACGATTCTCGTGCTCGCTCGTTGGGATGAGTGAGACTGGAGGACTGGAGGTGTCGTACAGTTAGGGTTACTCCATCCAAACCGACTCAACCGGGAGAGGATCCATCATGACCGCTGTCAATCAACATGGCGCGATTTTCTTTACACCGGACGAAACCCCATTGGCCAAGGTTCTCTGGGGGAGCGGCGCCCAGGAACTGCGACTGTCCTTAATTCCGTTAAAAGGTCCTCGAGTGGAGCAACCAGGGGCAGCAGGGGAGGCGAGAGGCGGAGCCACGTTGTTCTTCTGTCTTCTTGACGTTTTTCCCGACTTCGTAGGACAAGATGAATTGAAATGCTCCCGTCGATTCCGCGGGCGCCAATTGATGTAACCCTATCCCGGTCATTTCCTCCATGTCGATTGGAGCAACCAGAATCATAATACCCCCGACCTGGTCTGGGCAATGCCTGATGCCAAACAGAGTGAACCAGGGATGCGAATCTCTCCTTTGTCCTGCACACTTCGAATCGGAGGGAGGAGATTGACCTTCCCCTGTTAGGATGCGTCGCCTCGAAACCCAAATTTCTTTTTCTTTCGAATGCGACCTCGTTCAACCCCCGGCGGTCTTACTCAGACATGGGATCCCATGCTCACATCGCTCATGCAGCATGCAAGCGCCAAGGCTCGCGAAGAACGGCGTTCCTGTCTTCATCCTGGAGATACCCACGAGCAATGATGGAAACGAGGCAAGACCTTCCAACAATCCGATTGACATGACACACGCCCCCTCGAATCCACCCCGTCTGTCACCCTCGCAGTCGAGTCGTCCAACAAGTACGACTACGACCCTATGCAGATTGGCAAGATGAAAAGAGTCCCTCGGAGTCGCATCGGCGATGGTCCTCTTTTGCCAGGATCTGCCAAAACCCAGAGAACGGACAAAAAAGAAAAGGAAAAGAAAAAAGAATAAGAACCATGGTATCCGCCCAGTTCTAGAAAATGATTGTCCGGCCCGCTCTCCCAAGGTTGTGAGGCTCTCCAAGGAAAAGATCGCCAATCTCCCCCTCCCTTACCTTCCTCCTTCACGAACAATACCGACTACCTCCAAAACTCTCATCCCTCTTTTCCTCCTTCATCCTTCCGTAACCCAAGCTTGGCTGAGATGCGTCCGGCGAAGCGCCTTCTCTGCCTCCTCTTCGCCGCTACGGCGGCCCTGGGCGTAGCTGCCCAGGAAGTCACCGAGGACGACTTCACGCAGCCCGAGATTGAGCAGGGCGATGCTCTTGCTCAGCTCGCGGCCCTCGCTGCCGACTCGTCGCAGGACACTGTGATGAGGTTGGCCAAGCGTGGCATGAGCGGTAGCTGCACTCCCAGCCAGGTCAGGATCCGAAAGGAATGGTATGAAGCCCCGAAGTTTATTCTCCCTCGATTTACTCTCTTTTCTTTTTTTCTTCTTTTTTTCTCTTTTTCGGAAATGAACAGATCACTAATACGATTGATTGTGAAGGCGTACTCTCACTGCCAACCAGCGCAAGCAGTACATTTCTGCTGTCAAGTGCCTGCAGACCAAGCCCAGCTTGTTCGACCCGACGCAGGTCCCTGCAGCCCGGTCTCTCTTTGACGACTTTGTCGGCGTCCACCTGTTCCAGACCGTCAACATTCACCTTACTGTAAGTAATAACAGGAACTACTAACCAAGCTCAATGCGCCCAAGAGAAAAAAGGAAACAAAAGTAGCTAAGACACGGAATTTTAGGCCACCTTCCTCACATGGCACCGCTACTTCGTGTACGCCTACGAGACCAAGCTCCGCGATGAATGCGGCTACACCGGCCCGCTCCCCTACTGGGAATGGGGCCTAGACGTCAACAACCCCGCCGCGTCCCCTGTCTTCGACGGCTCAGCCACGTCGATGAGCGGCAACGGCGCCTTCTTCCAGCACGAGGGAATCCAGATGGTGCAGCCCATCAACGGCAACATCCTCAAGCTCCCTCCCGGCACGGGTGGTGGCTGCGTGACCAAGGGTCCCTTCAAGGACATGACGGTCAATTTCGGCACCATCATCCTCCCCGTCTACGGCCAGCCCATCCTCAACGGCTCGGTGAACCCCATCGGCCCCGATAACCAGCGCTGTCTTAAGCGTGATCTCAACGCTGGTATTGCTAAGCGCTTCACTTCTTTCCTCAACACTACTAGCCTTATTCTCAAGCATAAAAATGTCGAGCAGTTCCAGGCCCATTTGCAGGGCGACGACCGATATGTGTTGAATGAGCTCGGTGTTCACGGCGGTGGTCACTACACTATTGGCGGTGACCCGGGCGGTGATCCTTTCATTTCTCCTGGCGACCCGGCTTTCTACCTCCATCATGCCCAGGTTGATCGTGTCTTTTGGATCTGGCAGATGCTTGACTTTGCCAACCGCCAGGTAAGATATCATCACTCCTCTCATCCCCTGCCCCCCTCCTAATATCCTCTCGTTGTTTCTTTTGCTAACAAAATATTTTCAGGGCGTCTTTGGCACGAGCACTCTCCAGAACAACCCTCCCAGCCCGGATGTCACGGTCGAAGATGTCATCGACATCTCTCCACTCGCTCCTCCGGTCAAGATCAAGGATCTCATGAACACCGTCGGAGGCTCTCCCTTCTGCTACATCTACCTCTAAAAATCGGTGGACCTTATTGTACATACGAATATTCTTGAGCTACAATGGCGTAAACTCACTCACATAACAATACCAAGCATCAATTTCAAATCCAAATCCATTTATTTCTGCATTGCTCGTCCGAGAGTTTTATAAAGTAAAACTCTGCCAGTCTTGTGAGTGATGAAGGCTCTGACAAGCCACCATGTCTGATCGCGGGTCAATCAAAGCTAAGATTGAGAGAGCTGAGCGATCAGACATTTTGTGATCAGCGTCGCCAGGCGTTCGGAGCTGGGGTACTCTCCTGCAGGGGAGACACCGCCGCACCAGCCTGGCTAGGTCTAGTGTAGGCTATCTTCGTAGGCCTTGGCGGACACTGAACATCTCGTGCCGTTGATGTCGACTTGCGCTAAATCGGATGCAGGAGTGTCGCCGTGTTGTTGCCCCAACTGATGGGGTCGCGTTTGGCCTTCAGCATGTAGAGAGCGGGCTCAAAACAAGCTTTAAGCTTTTCTTCCTTCAAGCTCCCGAAAATAAGCTTGTTTGTACGACTAGTGCGAAGTGATAATTTGAGAGGTGAATTAAAGTCGCGTGTGCCATCTCTTCGATCTTGCTTCCCTTCCGCCGGTGGACGCCGACGAACATTGACCTGGTGCCGGGATTTTACGAATAATATTGAATGAATTACTTCGTAGCGCCGTCGCTTATGGACTTTGGATCCTGAAGGCGCAGAAATTAAGGGGAAGAGGCAACCGCGAAGCATTGAAACCTCGTGCGCCATCCCAGCGTCCTAGACGTGTCGAATGATTGAAACCGAGCTAGAACAACAGCAACTTGAAGCGAACAGCCACGGCCTACGGGGTTGATTTGGTTCGAAATGTTCTTCGATCCTTGTCTTCTTTTCTACGTGTTCTCAGCCCGCGATGCCCATGCCGGCGCAAATGCTCCGATCCTACCCCAACCATCCAAGAGAGAAGTCTGGTTCCTATGATACTCTCTCTCTCTCTCTCTCCATAATCCTCCTCCTGACCATTCTCCGCCACCTTCCTTCATCTTCCCTCCCGACTCCTAATACGAGTTGCACCTGGCAAGTTATACTGAAGATGACGAAGTGACTTGATCGGACTCTTGAAAGCAGCCCAGAACATACACGGTCATTGGTACGATCTCCCCCCTTTCGAGCATTGATGTGCCGCGCCAAGGGGAGCGCAAAAAGGAAAAGAAAATTCTACGACGCAGCGCACGTCCATCATAATACCATGCTTCTACCACCATCCTTTTCGCTCGTTCCCCTCGTGGCAGGGCTAAGGAGGAATAGTTCCATGGTTCAATTGACGGGAACGGGCGCGCGACGCTGGGGGGAACGAGAAAAGAAACGAGAAATTTCCCCTTGCCGGAGAGATTGGGGCGCAAACACACAATTCATCTACAGACATGCATTAATGATGGTACCGAGAGAAGCCATAATACAGTGGCGTTGTTTCATTACCAGGTCGATCCAAGCAAAGCCCGGCACTCGATCCCAAGAACCATCGATCTGTTGAACTCATGGAGAGAGTCGATGCAACTGAAACGGCTCTGAACCTTAATTGTGCCTGCGTCGCCGATCTTGTTCAATCGACGGAATCAATCCTTGCGCAAGCATGCTTGAATGGACCGCACATCCATCCAGATCCATAGTCCTTAGCGATCAATAGCAACCGACAATTATTGCTCAAGGCACATCACACGCAGCCCTATGACGCGAAGTCGATGCGCGTGGACCGCTCCCTCTGCTTCGTACACCGCGAACAGCCCTCGGTAAGTGCAATATAAACTTGGATGATTGCATCAACCCTCCCGGTATATACAATCCCGTCCAAAACAATATGACACAAGGAAAACCGAAAACATATGTACACGAAGATATCCAAAATGAGACGACGCCTTTCCCCATGACGTCTAATTCACTCACTCACTCACTCACTCCCACACCAATCTCTAGCGTCGAAATCTCTCCCATCAACTCCACTGTTTAAGGGAATCCATACCAACCACCACCTTGCCAACACTGAGTCATTGCATGGTAGTCGGAATAGGTCTGGATCGTAGTTTGCCTATCACATGTGTAGCCACGGTTAGCCATTATTCAAATAGAAGTATTCCGATGAGAACGATGGCGACTTACCCTATCCAGATAGTCTGTTCGGTCGTAACCGTCACGTAATCGACGTGGACCTCGGTCTGCTCTCTTCCTTGGAAGTATTCCGTTGTCGTCTCGTCTACCTCATTGGCGCAGAGCGTTTGAGCCGGTGGGATCCTATAGACTTCTAGTTAGCCATGCGCAAGGGAGACCAGGACCGTCACGGCGCCGGGTGACTTACAATGTCGAAGTAATCACTTGGTTGACTGGCGAAAGAATGCTGTTAGTTAAACATCGCCTCCATGCCTTTCATTCCGTGCGGAAACGACTTACCATCCTCGTAAACCGTCTTTTGTGCCAACGCAATAGTCACCATGTAAGTTTGCGTGACGTTGCTCTCCCACACCGTCTCGGTGACTGTCGGGAACACGACAACGTCATCCGGATACTCCGAATACTCATCCTCGCCGTCCGACTCGTCGTCGCCGCTGAAATAATCAACATAATCATCGTCCTCAGGGTCCTCCTCCGCTTGGCGTCGCCGGAGAGGGACTATCCAACTCGTTAGTACAGCCTGGAACGGGGGAATCAGCCCACAAAACTCACGTTTCGGTTTCTCGGTTATCATCGCTGCCATCTGCGCAATCATCTCAGAGGCGACAGTGGCGGGAACGCGAGAAACTGGGAAGAGTGCAGGTCGGCTCGCTGGCTTGCTTTCCGGGTTGCTTCCACCACGCCGGGGCGGCTGCGGCTGTGGATTACCGCCCCGATTTCCTCCTTGATTACCACCTTGGTTTCCGCCCTGATTCCCACCTTGATTGCCGCCTTGATTGCCGCCTTGATTCCCCCCACCGAATCCTGGGTTTCCTCCCTGGTTGCCGCCTTGATTACCACCTTGGTTTCCACCTTGGTTTCCTCCCTGGTTTCCACCTTGGTTACCGCCTTGGTTTCCGCCTTGGTTACCGCCCTGATTGCCGCCCTGATTGCCTCCCTGGTTTCCGCCTTGGTTTCCTCCCT